>WSXT02170222.1:0-23052 GCA_011762715.2 Neuroterus valhalla | reverse complement strand
CTACGTAGTTCATGGACGACCCCTAACTGGGAGAAAAAAATCATCAGCTTTCGGTAAAATTCTTGTTTATTTATTTCGAGTGAAACTTTTTATTTCGAAAATGTATATGAAAATATTTCAGTCATGAACAGACTGATTATATATTTTCAAAGGACTGAAAAGGAGTTACGTAACATGTGGAGGGGGGGGGGGATGTTGTCGTTTGTTACATAGCAGTGGGAAGAGTAAAAAATGTCGCAAAAAACTTAATCTAATATATGTGGATGCTACTTATCTCCAGTTGGAGGCAGTGCTACCGGGAACTGTTACATTCTCATTCTAAATAAGAAGGTATTGGTTTTATGCGAAAAATTACTTTCACGGATTTAATGAAATCTCCACGTTTCGAGACCACCTGACTCAGAAAAAACAGTTTTTACGAAGGTGTCTGTCTGTCTGTGTGTGTGTGTGTGTCCGTAATTTGTGAACACGATAACTTTCGAAAGAATTATCATACTGGGTTGTGCTTTGGCATACTTTTTTAAGGCCGCAAAAGAAAGGACGAGTTCGTTAACCAGACATTTTTGACCAAGGCGCAAAAAAATGTTGAGCACCAAAATTATCCATTTTATGAAGATCTACAAATTTCATTGATACCATTTTTTTCATAAGATGCATAATTTTTGTTCAAATCGTGAAAAATATTACAAAAAATAAAAAATTCCATGTTTGAGCATAACTATGTGAGATACGAAAAAAATGAAGAGCACAAAAATAGTTTACCTCAAAAAATCTACAAATTTACTGTTGACTATTTTTCGATGAAACGAATAGTTTTCGTTTTAATCAGGCTACCGCACTTACAAAAATTTAAAAATACCATTTTTCATCTAAACAATAAGAGACAAGAAGAAATAATAAACAAAAAAATTGTTCATCTTGAAAAGGCCTTCAAGTGGCGAGTATTTGAATGAGAATGTTTGAGTAAAATTGACTCATAACTGATCTCAGCAGTAATAATTTGTTCGGACTCATTGTTCCAATTTTGTCAAGATTCTCATTTAAATATTCATTTATTGAAATACATAATTATCAATAATAAGAGTTACTCATAGTTGGAAAAGTTTCATAATAAAAAATAATAAACAAAAATTCCAGTGTGATCTGCCAGAAGAAGAAATCTAACTTTGAGAAAACATTCAACATTTACACTAGCAGGCTATCTTTTTGTAATTATAATGTTATTTGGAGAAGGAATTTCAAAAAAAAGCTGCATGAATATTTTTAGCTCCGTCATTCAGAGTTTATTCATTTTCCATCTTTTTCAAAAATGTGATGAAAGTTTTCTTCACGGAAATCATAAAACTTCTCTAAATTCAATTGAAACAACTAATAAAATTATCTATTCAAACTATGGTAGCCTATTTAATGTAAAAGCATCGTGGAACCAAAAATGTCTTCTTGACAACAAATGTGGGAAATCGATATTCTGAAGATGTGCAAAGATGTTTTATAAAAACCATTTTTTTTGTCCGATCAGTCTGAGAGTTGCTTTAATTGAAAACTTATTCCTCGCGATTGTATGAAGTTTGAAACCAATAAAATTTTCATAAATTCAAGAATATCCATGTTGGAATGAGTTGGCTCAAATGAAAAAGCAATTCTTTATTTTAGTTTTGGGCATGTGTCTGGAACCTTTTACTTTTCAATAAAAAAATGTATAATACAATCATTGTGAGCACAACCATAGAAATTTTGCTATACTAGCTAGAGGTAGTTATTAATAATATTTCGTGATTTAGGTTGGTTCCTCCCCTTTTTTCACACATATCTTAACTTTTAATAGTTTTGTAACGTGTGCAATCTTGTTAATCTATAAATAAACTGTGCAAATAGAACCATAGCGATCGAAATGTCAAAATCGAGGGACATAATTCTGAAGCTCATAACTTTGTTTGGATTGGATGAAATTCAGATTTTCTTAATTAAACATATATCTGGTTTAATTAACTTAAAATGAATACTGAGTTTTATAACGTTATCTTGTAACAATACAGTTTTTATAGGTACGGAAATCATAACTAGCCTAATTATAAAATCGAACATAAAAAACACTTGCATTATTTCCAATTTGGCTAACTTATTCGAATTAATTGTATTTCAATTAAATTTACTGTAATTCATTCAAATCCGGTGACAATCATTAGAGATTCTCATATGGTCAATAAGAATATAGATACCGTTTCTAATAAATAAAAAATCTGCCGAACATCACCATGAGAATGAGGTTGATGAAAATAATGACTTTTATCAAAAATAATAAATTCATCGATGATTGATAAGATTTCGAATAACTTCCAATGACTCTGATGTACGCATTATGTCAACAATCACGAAACCCAGTCATCATAATATATACTGATATGACTGATGACAAATATGCATCCTATATCATCAATCATTATAACTTCGGCAACTGTCATTAATTAACGTAATTTGTTAAACTTAACACAACTTTTAGTGCTATCATTATTATTTTTCTATTATTATTATTATTATTATTACTATTACAATTGGTTGATAAATGTTACGACTGCACGATCATCAAACATCATAATCTCATGCAAATATAGATACAAATGATGATCATGATACCTGCAGTCATAAATAGTAAATTATTTATTGCTGCCATTGTTAATTTTAATAGCAACTGCCACTGCATTATTCATTAAGATTTATAACTACCAATTCATCATGGTCCAATTCATCTTATTTCACAAATCCTTTAAAACAAAATATATATTAAAGGACATATCCAACATTTTTTCGGAAACGATATTATTGGCTCAACTATTGGAATATCTGGGCTCATTTTGAGTTGGGTGTTGGCCCTTAGTCGAGAAGTAGCAGTTTTGAGACAAAAGAACTGGAATTAAGTTGTTAAACAAAAATAAGCTTAGCTTCTTCCTGTGATAAAAATCAGATAAACTTAATAAACACATTGTTGTAAAATGAGGGTCTTTCTATAACGTCATTTTTCAAATTTTTTAATTTTTCTGCTTTTGGCAAGAGTTTAAAAAATATATGTTGATGATAGCTAGAAATCAAATTTTTAAATAAAATTGAAAATTGGATTTTCGATCATCATCCAAAGTCAAGAAAATTTGCGTGACAAGCAAAAAATATCTTTTCCCTCTTTTTTTTTTTAGAACCAAACGATATTTCTCAATCTGATTTTTCATGCTCCAACAATCTCAGCACTGATGTATCATGAAAGCATATCTTTATTTTTTTCTAGACCAAAAATTCGATTCCTTGAAACTCTCATAAAACTGGCGAAAGGTTGGATATGTTCTTTTAAAATGACGCCCGCTCCTCAGTTGTTTCGCCCAATTTTAATTTGTACATCAGCTACAAAGTCATTAAAACAAATTGAGAAAATGTTTAATACGACCGAAAAAAATTAGGTCACATGATAAATTGTGGGAATGGAAATTGGGTGAAATCACTATTTGATCACGTGAGAATTATATAGCATGTTATTTGGTAAATGAACTTGTATCACGTGAACTCGAGTTTGAAGACTATTTGTACGATTCATTGTGAGAGTCTGAGCTGTCATCATTTTTTATCATATATTCAAATAATCTGTTTTGAAGCATGTAGTAAACATAGCTTAAAATCTTTAAAAATTCGATTTCTTAACTTTGGAATTTTTTCATAAAGTCCTTAAAATATACGCCATTCCAAAACACATTTTAAAATAATAAGTTTTCTCGACTTTATTACTCCGTCAATCCTCAAGGTTTACGTGATAATAAAGATTTCGACAAAAGATATTTTTGCACACCTAGAAACTCCCCAGGAACCAGGAAAAAGTATCTAAAAATTAAGACAATAAATAGAATACCTGTGTGTGAAAACAGAGATGCACTTGAACTTGAAATTCGTCGGCGAAATTTGCATTTATATTGACTAACTCGTTAATCAAATCGTAAATTTTATTAAAAAACATACAAAGATTGCACTTATTTTTTTAAACTCAACTTTTGAGAATTAATATTTCAATTTAGTCACAACTTCTTTCCTAACTGATAACCGTTTATAGACCAACTTAGATACATAATAAGAATCTTGCATCATTAAAATTTGTTTCAGAAGTTGTTTGTATCTTTAAAGTGCTCTGACATTGTGAATTTCTATACTTAAAAATTATCATCCGTATCCATTTTAAGGAGAATGTATTTTTAACTTGAGTAAGACAAACATTGAATTGCAATTTATGAAACATTTTGATTTATTCTTTTTTTCTCAGAATTTTCATTATGGTATTTATAATTTGTTTCCGATACTTTTTCTGGGTGTCTTTCAAGAATTGTTGCATTCAAACAAGAGATCACGATTTCCAAGAATGAAACAGTCAAGATGGTGTATCCAATACGGCGGGCCCATAAATTTGAAAAATGTTTTTTCAAATTTGATCCCTGGGGTTATTTGATATTCACACCTGTGTTTTTGGTATGTGAATCTAAATTGAAAACTAAGAATCCAATACAGTGGACTCACAACTGAAAGCTTCGGTTTGATTTAAAATAGAAAAATATTAATATAAAAATAAAAGCCAACCAAATTTTCTGGAAGAAACTGCATAAAATTTCACTTTTGAATTTTATCACATTTACATAGGAACATGTATACTTGACACGTGAATGATAAATGATCAATTTTAAAGATTTATGTACGAATCTGGCTTTTCGGAATACTAGAATTAAAATAAAAAAGAATTTGGAGTTTTGTAATCAAAAATTGTTATAAAATTGTGGAAGTTCAATGATTTAATCTGTAATTGTTCAATTATCGTTTTCCAATTGAAATCGTTGGAGCTTTTATTACGAAAATGTAAAATTTTAAACAATCCAAAATTATATATTCAGGTTTCAATGCAAGTTTTATTCCACTTTCAAACTACTTTATTCATTTTTATTTTGAATGTTTTCTAATACTAATTGTTCAATTTTAATAGCTTGAAACCTGCTAAAATAAACATGATTAGATTTCATCGTTTTTAATTTGTGTTTGTTCAACTATGAAGACTTGAAATTTTGAATATAATTGCAGGATTTTTAAAGGTACTGTACAATTTATTGAATTATATACCATTTTCATGTCAGGTTCTCATTTTATTCATTCCGGTAAGTACATCTTAATTCATAGAAAATTTTATTTTATTTCTAATTCAATTTATTATTTAAATCCAATGTATAAAAGAAGTGAAACTGTTAAGCTTCAATTTCAAATAGTTAAGTATTAGGGCTTTCATTTTGAAATTTCAAAACTCTACACGTTTGGTAGAAATCACACAATTAAAAATTGTTGAATTTTGAAGGCTTTACATCTTTCAAAGTCCGATTTAAAGTTTAAAGTATAAAATTTTAAGCAATTCAAAAGTAGAAAAATTCGATTTGAGATCTTTTTAATTTTAACTTGTTCAACTAATTAATGTATTAGGCCTTTCAGAAATTTTCTAAACTCTATCGTTCAAATTTGAAATTGTTCAATTTTTTTTAGTTTTAAATGTTCTCAAATTTTAAGGCTTCAAATTGCAATGCTCAATTTTGAACGTACCACCTTAAATACTTGGTTCTTAAAAGATATAACAAAAGTTAGAAATAACAAAAATATGAACAAAAACGTGGAAAAAATTGAAAATGTAACTAAAAGGAGAAAAGCACAACATCTTGATACTTAAATAAGAAATATTATATATTTATCTAAAAGTTACATTTTTATTCTAAAGGATCACGTTCTTTTCTTTTAGAATTATAATTTTTTCATCCAATCCTGTACATAATAACAAATGTGTCTGGAGTCTTATCTGTGAACGCATTTAGAATGAGCCATACACAATTACACATCCTCATTTTTGTTAACAAAAACAACAGTACATCGCGTCTTGCGATTTGAGCGCGGGATTCCGTAAAAAGTCATTTGTAGGTCGTACAATAGCGTGCGTTGCAAATTGTTATCCGAATTCAGCTGTACGAGGAAAAAGTTTCACCTGATAATAACAAAATCCGCGTCTCCCAATCGTAGCATCGCCAGAGGTCACGTGCACATCGAACGCGTATGATTCACTGAATCTTCATTACAATTGCGCAATGTGATCACCTCTCCTTCTCGGTTCCTTTCCGAGAAGTCGAATCTTCATACAAATTCACGAAGTTATCACAGAATCGTTCCTCTTCACTAAAACGAGTTTTTTTTTTGTTTTGCTAAATTGCAATTTCTTCGAAGCATGTTATGATAATTGATCGACTTGCGATTGCGTGACCAGTTTCACGTTTTGACTTTTTGTGTTTTTGTTATCACTACCTCAAGTCATGTTTTCAAACATCTTAAATATTTATGTCAATAAAATATAATACAAAAATAATCAATAATCCTGGTATTCAAAAATGAATTTTTGAGGTCGAAGACTTTTTTAAGTGTATAAAAACTATTTGTTTTTCAATTGAATATCTAAATATTACTCTGAGTATTGATTTTAGGGAAGACTATCCATAATGTCAGTATCACGCCAAATAGTTTACAAGAAAAATCATTTTTGTTCAAGTTTTACTTGTTTTTCGGACTCTCAGAGGCCATCTGCGATGCAAGATTTGCAAATTTCGACATGTAGTCCACGCTGTTCTCTCCCATTAAACATTGCATTTGAGTCACAACCTGAAATTCATAAAAATTTAAGATTTAGAAATATGATCCTGACAATAAAACCAGGTTAATGTTTTTGAGAAAGTTACCGAGAAAACATACAGTGTTCTTTAACATTTGTAGCGATACCGAATTCCGATAGCCTGAGAAATTTTTTTCCTATTAAATTTGGGACGTAACTAAAATTTTAAAGTTTTTGTATGTCTGGCACTCTTCAAAATTCACGTGATAAAATTTTTCCTTCGAAATTATCGCTTTTGAAAAGTTGAACCAGGGGCGCTTTTAAATTGTGATATCAAAAACTGAGTTTCTTCCAAATGCGTATGCCTACCAAATTCGTATTCGCCTAAAATTATATACTTCCGGATTAAAGAATGAACTTAATTTCTAGAGGTGCTAAAAATATAACATTTTTAATTTTCGGATCCTTCCAAAATTCGAGCGATTTCAAATTGGTTCTGTTTTAGATATACCAGACTGCTGAAATTTTTCGGATTAAAGCTACTAGAAGTAAAAGGTGATAGAGCAAATAAAAAACTTTTTACTGTATTATCATTTAAATTTTGGGCTTTCAACCTAGGGATCATAAAAAATGTCGATGTTACCTAATTTAGAGTAATAATAGGCATAATAAGAATTTTTTATTTCTGCTGCATTTTATTATGTATTGGAGATATCTAATAAAGCACGAAAGAGGGAAAAACAAAAGGTTCAATTATTGATTTAGAAAAGACCCTAATATTTATTTTTAAGAAATAAAATAAAAAAGAGGAACTTACATCTGAAGGCGGTTGAACATTTTCCACTGTAGGCCCTTCAGTTTGACTTCTCTGCGATCCTTTCATGGGCGACTCAAGCTGGCCAAGAAAACTGCTCAAGGAAAAATCAGCAACCTGGAATTTGAAGATGAAAAAGAAGATTTTCAAGAAAGACTCAGGATTCTAATTTAAAAAATAAAATTCTTTCTAAACCTTGAATAGGAGCATCAATACACATTATTTATAAATTTTTCATAAAAGTTAAAATAACTAAATTCGTAAATTGAAAACCTATGTCCAATTTAAAATAATAATTTATATTTGTTTTAATTAAAATGATATTGGTACCTCACAGTTGAGCCATTGGTGTTCGCCCTCTTTTAAGAGTTTCGTAGCACTTGTGATGATGGAAGTAGAAGCTTTCGCAGGATTCGTATCTCGCAAAACATCCAGAAAATTTGGTTCTTCTGGTGTTGCAGCTTCGATCTCTGTCTCTCTACCGGCTTCTTCGACAGGATTATTCAAGAGGATTTCACTTGAATCAACTGTTTCGTTTCCTGGTGGGCTAGGCATTTCGGAAAAAATTTCTGGTTCAGGTACTGGGACCACCCTTTGAACTATCAGATTTCTCTGTCTGATTGTCCTACCTCTCTTGCAAAATCTCGTTTTGAATTTCTAAACAAATGCAAGAATCAATTTAATTCCCCTATACAAGTATTTTGAAGATTATCCTTAAGATTATCCAAACATATACTTCTAAAGATATCGAGAATAATATCCGTCATTTGGAAATTTTTAACTTAGAGCGTCTCTAAATTTGAGTATTTTAAGTTTCACTGCGTTTTTGTAACACGGATAATTTCAAATATTCTAGTGCTTGCCAGTTAAACGAGATTTGAAATTTTAGAGAGCTTTAAAAGTTTAAAAATGCAATGATTTTATAATTATTTTGTGTTGTTTTTTGTTAATTCGACACATTTAAAATTAACGGATCTGAAAAATATAAGAAATAAAAAAATTTATGGCGTGGATACACTATCCTGTTAAAACATACAGGATCGCTCTTCTTTTGAAAGGCACAAGATTTAAAAAACCCTCTTCTGAAAAGCCTACAATTTTGTGAGGATTAAAAACTCTTAAGGGTAAACTATTATCTGGCTCTTGAAAATCGAAGCAATTTTTGAAGATAAACTTCAAATTCTGACGCGCCTCAGGATTGTACCCGTAACTCCAGCTTTTTAAAATTCATATAATACATACTTTTGAATGAAAAAAATTTCCGAATTTCTAGGGATTTGAAAGTTTAAAGATTTTCAAAATTAAAACTCTCCTGAAACTTAGGAACTGCTTAAATGCGACTAAAAAATTTTTAAATGATTTCCAATAAAACTTCCAATGAATAAGAAATGTTCATTCTATGCTTTTCACTTACGTCTAATTGCGTTTTGAACGCATCAGGTGTTCCAAGTCTGTGATATGCTTGTGGAATCAAGGGTCGCCGGAACGTTGACTCTTTTGTCGATGGGATTCGAGAAGAAATTACAGTTTCACTACCGCCCGATGTATTATCATAGCCCTGTGAAAAAAAGTTAGTGATAAAAAATAAAAAATATTTTGAAAAATGGAAAGGTAGAATCACAAGTGAAGAATAACAAAGGCTTAGAACTATTGGAAGTTCTAATTATGATAGAAACGTCGATTGATAAGAAAGAATAGAGAAAGCTAAAAAGTAAGTTGCTTCGCAACCTTGCTGATAATTTTCTAGCAAACACAGAGCGCTTTTAATATCATAAACAGCAAAGCGCATTTTTTTAAAATTCGTATTCAGTTTTCATTGGGATCGTAATTAATTTCACATTCTTATGTGATGTACAGACACGAACAGAATACATAAATGAAGTCAATTTATGAGAATTCAGACCTGTAATTTTTGAAATGGTCATAGAATTCTTTCAACTTCAGAAGAAAAAAATACTTTTTTCCCTCCCTCTACATAACCCTGCTCTTCTCATTATCTTCATGAAATGTTTTGATGGCTTCTCTATCTTCTTCCGTGATTCTTTAACGACTTTTGTGAGTGGCTTTGGGAACAAGACAACGTTCTTGAGTTAATTGTCACAGAGTTCTCACTAATTATTCGCTGACTGCATTATTTTTAACTTTTCCTTAAGTGACAAGACGTCTTTTAAGTGATTGATTTTCAGACGAGGAAACATTTCCGATCGGAATTTCAAAACCCAACGATTTATTGATATCACTTCTAACAACAATCAAATCCTGATTCAAAACTTTTCTGAGCCCTCTTTGTCTTTGATTTTGATTTAGCTTTCTCCTTATAAAAGTTGGAAGTTGCATCAGAATAATTCTTTACTCTATAACTGGTTCTGAGATGTATAAATCGCTCCCGAAATTCCTCAGCATCATGTATTTGTATCCAAGATTCTATTGATCCCTCAGATACTTCTTGCATTTCATATCCAACAGAATATTGTATTTCAATATTTGATGATACATCAAAATTTAAAAGACTTAACCATCACATTCTTATCATGACTTTTGAATGCACGCTACTAGATTTTTAAGATTTCAAAAGATATCAAAGATATATTTCAAGAGATTCCAAGAGATTTCAGAATATTCTAAGAGATCAAGGTGTTTGAACGATTTTACGAGATTTCAAGGTTTTCAATAGATTTCAGAATATTCCAAGAAAGCTGATAATTGAAGAGATTTCCAATATTTTACGACAGCTTGAGCACCATATTTCAAAAGTGATCAACTCCTCATAAAGAGCCTATCAGAAATGCATTATATAAGCACTGAATGTACCATATAATAATTTCGCAGAACACTTTAAGTGATTATGAATTACATAACTCTTATAAAAAATGCTGTGTTGATTAATAATCAAGCAGAAGAAAGGGTAAGGAAGCTTATCGTAGGAACGGAAGTGGGATAGGCTCAGAGCACTTTCCAGTGATAGGGAAATTGAAAGGAGGTCATAAATATTCTACAGGTAAGATGGGAGGAGTAAACGTAAGAAAGAAAAACATGGGGGCGCTGAAGAAGAGAAAAGTTGAAGGAATTTTGAGAAAAATGGAGAATGAGAATCTAAGAGGTAAAGAAAAGGAAGGGGTAGGTGATATTATGAAAAGAATGAAGGGGTGACTGATAAGGTTAAAGAGGCTATAAGACCAAGAAAGGAAGGGGACATAGAAAGAAAAGGATGACCGGGTGAGGGATGTAAGAAAGGTAATGAGAAAATAAAGGAGAGTGTTAGAGAATGGAAAAGAGGAGAGATTGGAAAAAGGGAGTACAACGGGAGGAAGCAAGAATATGAGGGAATGTTAAATAGAGAAGCCAGAAGGAAAAGGAAAGATATAAGGGAGAGGTCGAGAAAGCGGTGAAGGAAGGAGAGCTATGGGAGGTAAGAAATAGGGAAAGAGGAAGAAGGAAGGAAGTGAATGATGATATAAAAATGAGTGAATGGATAGAGTACTTCAGAGGACTGTTAGGAGGGAAAGAAAGAAAGGTTTAGGAAGAAGAAAAGAAGGTAATAGAGTCAGGAGGGGAGATAAAAACGATATAAGCATGGGGGGAAGTAAACGAGGCAATCAAAAGGCTGATAAGAAATAGAGCAACAGGAGAGTATGGCATGGAGAATGAAGCTCTCAAATAGGGAGGGGGGTGGGGGTAGAGGAAGAGATGTGGAGAATATGTAGCAAAGTATGGAGAAGAGAAGGATGGCCTGGAAAATGGAGGACGGGATTTACGATTCCGCTAATAAAAAAGGGAGAGGGTAAAAAGGTAGAAGATTATAGAGGTATTACTCTGACGTCGGTGAGGTATAAGATCTATGATGTAGTGCTCAGGAACAGGCTAGAGAGTCAGGTAGAAGAGAAAGGAAGTATCCCACACAACCGGACGGGTTTCAGGAAAGGAATGGGAACAACTGATAACATTTAGGTCCTAAACCATCTAGCAAGAAGGAACTTGGGGTCAACAAGAAGGTGTTGTGGCAGGCAATGAAAGAAAAGGGAGTAGACGAAGAGTTGATTGAAAGAATAAGAGAAATATTTGTGGTGACCAGATTCAGAGTGAGGATAAGAAATAAGAAAGGAGAGGAATTCTGGACAGGAAGAGGACTCGGGCGAGGTTGCCCATTGAGCCTGCTACTGTTCAGTATAATGCTAGCAGATTTAGAGGAAAAGCTAAAGAAGAAAGGGAAAGGAGGTACGATCATACGAAGCAGAGGAAGAAAGAGGATTGAATTTGATGTTGAAAGGGTTTGAAGAGTACGTAAGACGAATGAATTCAACGTCAACGTTAGTAAAACCAATTTGATGTGCTCCAGAAATAGAAGGAAAAAAATAGAGTATAAGTGGAAGTTTAACGGTTTGAAGCAAGGGGAGGCAACGAGCTACAAGTAAGAAAAAGGATGGAGTGAGCGACTAAAATAATAGGCCAAGTTTTAGGCACATGAAAGAGAAGGTTCGAGGATGATTGGAGGATGAGAACACGGATGTTCGATATGCTAGAATGGGCACTCGTATGCTATGGAGTAGAAATTTGGGGGTGGAAGGATCGAAAGAGAGAGGAAAGTCTGCACGAAATATTCTCGAGGTGGGTCATGGGAGTAAGTTGGACTTGTCCAGAATATATGCTGAGAGGGAAATTGGGAAGGAAAAAAATGGTAGTTCAGCAGGTGAAGAGAGCGTGGAAGTTTAAAGAGAAGCTGAGGAGGGGAGAGGAAAGCAAAACCGCGTAAGCATGCATAAAGGAGATTGGGTTTAGAGAGAAGAGAGGCAATACAGAAGGTTCAAAATGGGAAGGAGAGGGACAGCAAATGAGGAAAGAATGTTGTGTCCATGAAGGGAATATAGAATTGTGGTTTAGAATAGGGAAGGGAATGAAAGAATGTCAATACTGTATGGACGCTGATCAGACGATTTATTCTGGAACGAAACATGCACCATTAAGGGCAAATGGAAGTCTATGACGTAATCGAAATTTGACCTTGTAGTGTATTTTATTTAATATTTTTGGTTGAAACTTTGAGAATTTGCGGAAAATATATTAGCCGGCCGCTCTCTGGCCTCTTCACGTTTGTATTTTTCACGGGAAATCGTTTTTTTTTACAAATTTTGCATGTGAGCCGTCTTTCGTCTACTCCAAAATTTCATTGTAAGAAAGCGGTTACAAAGCAATGTAACGCCAACTTGGTACCAAAGCCATTTTTAGAAATTGTGAATTCTAATTTCGAGAATTGCAAAATTAAGAATCAATCTATTAAATACAATTAATATTCACCTTGCTGGTTCCGTAGCTTTGCTTTGCGATTGAGAGTAGCTTCTGCAACATCAGACTTACATTATCATCTCGAGGTGTGACGATGGATTTGAATTTCCCTCCAGAGAAAGCTTGTGTTTCACGTGGTGGCGAATCCCACCAATATTCGAGAGTTATTTTCGATTCTCGTCCAAACTGCCAAGGGAAATCGTTAATTTATTGCAATATTTTTATCATTTTGATAAGTCAACAACTGCACTATCTATTGGGAAAAATTTGATTTCAAAAATAGCACCTCAAGGGAGAATTTACTTGCCATCAAAAAAAGATCACCAACTGTGATCGTATTCGCTTCCCCAATATTCCAGCCCAATCTTATCCTTTCGATAGTTTCTCTCCCTGGAAATCTGTTGGGTTCAGTTTCTTGTTCTGTGGAAGTTTTAACATCGATCGTTGTTGGTTTTTCATTCGATATTTTAGAACTACCCATTTCTGGAACGTCTAGATCACTGTTGTTATCCACTCCTGCGTACTGATCATCACTCAACTTGTTCGTCTTCTTGTCTCCTTTATACTTCTTGACACCTTTTTTCCCTACGCCCTTAATATACTGCATCGATCCTAATAATTCTACTCTAGAGCTCTTCAAAGCAAGGCGTTTTTCGTAGGAGTTAAAATTAACGCTGTTACTGGTTAGATATTCGCCGAGATTCACAACTGGAAGGGCAATTTTGCTACCTTCAGGAGGAGCGACACGGAGCAGCATCGATTCCTTGGATTCGTCGATTGGATTTTCGTCAATGGCCGACTAAAATTGGTTAAGGGAAAAACCCTGACAGGTTTTGGAAATAGAGGAATTCTGAATTTAGTGTCTGAGAAAACAACTTTGAATTTTGAGGCCTTCTTTCAAATTTGGGAGATTTTAAATTCAGATTCACTTAGAACTTTGGTCTGAATTAACAATCTAAAAAGGATACAGTTCTGTACTTCGGAGGTCGCCATCGCTGTTGCAAAAAAGTCAAAATGCTAGAAAGTCGCCGCTGGATGGGAACAAGAGTCCGAACTCTTGGATTCATCGCGGAAGCCTGGACTTTCCACCAAGCCATATTATTTCCAGGTCGTAACTCTATTGTCACTCTTGAGGGCAGCTTTATATCCTCCTGCCAATCTGCAAAGTCAAGTCTTGACATCAGACATCAATATTTCAGTCTCTTATCTTCATACATTCATTTCACTTTTAGTTGTAATCTCAGTTTCAGTTCAAGTTATCCCTTAATTCGCGAGCCATCGAAAAAAAACGAGGGGCGTGATACTTTCACAGAATATAGAATAACAATTTTGTTAATAATTTTGTCCGCATCTGTCGAAACGTAACAAAAAGAACAAAAAAAAACCTCATTTATGTACTACAATTTTAATGAAAAAACGTCTAGATAAAGTCAAACTAAGAGGTATTTCCTTTTTAATACCATTGTTGTTTCCTACAAATTTATTAAAAAAATATTCACCATCCCAAAAATTGTTTCTAGCCATTTTTACATTTTGGCAATTGAAACTTTCTGCTCCATTGTTAATTTCAACTTTATTCCATTCGGACCTCAAAATTTTTCCATCTAACAATACCTGCTTTAAATATATAGGAAATAAAATTAACACAAATAAATAATATTATACGAACCTTCCAATTGATTAAGTTTCCTTAAAGCTCTGCAGATTGGAGTTTTGATCCTCATTGTTTTACCTCTCAATCTAACTTGGGTTGAACCGTAATAAACCAATTCGTTCAATTTCATTTGAGCTTTATCGTGCATTCGCGGCAGTTTCCTCCTTAGTTCTCCATAATTAATTAGTCCATAAAGCTCCTGCGTTGTCTTTTTGACGTCTAAAATGATACAATAAAAGAATTAGATGATTAAATTGAAAAAAATTTAGAAAAGCACTTTTAAAAAATGGTAAATTCTACCTTCGGAGAATTTTAATCGCTTTGATATCTTGAGCCAAGTTCGATAATAGAAGTGCCGAATCTGTTCCTTGTTTTTTATCATATTATCAGCCAGTCCTTTTTTCTTTCCTTGACTCAAAAAGTAACTTTGTAGGGCGTCAAAATCCTTTCCATATTCGTTGACTGCTTTAAAGAAGGTATTCTTGTCTTCCAGCGACCACAACTCGCAGGATCTCTTTAGTGATCGCATTATTTTTGCTTCACTATCGTCTTCCTTCGATTCTAAATTTCATTTTTAATTGCATTGGATTTGAGTAAATGACTTGTAAATCAAATAATATTTTTTGACTCTAAGTGATCAATATTTTATTTGAATTTGATTGCATTGAAATACCCTTTTTGTCTGTTGGATTCGCATCCGCAGGATCAATCCTCATTCTTTTTGTGCCGCGCACGATTTTTACATTAGAAGCTTTTGTATCAGAAACATTTTTAGTATCCGAAACGGTTGATGAAGACGGAGCTGTTGATTGATTTTCATCTTTCAATTGAACTTCGCTATTTTGAATAGCTGCGTCATTAGTTTTCGATGCTTCACTTTTTGTATCTTCGACGCTCATTTCTACGGGTTTGGAATATTTCGGAACTTTTGGCTCTTCAACAATCATTCCCTCAACTTTCACCTCTACTTCGTCCAGTTTTACATCCATCATTAGGAAAATCGATCCTGTCTTTCATCTGAAACTTTTTTTTTCAATAATTCCAAGCTGTTTTTCATTATTTGTGATTCAATGCAAGTTTGCGGATACTAATCTTTCATTAGAAGTGTTTTCAATAAAGGAAATAGATGAAGACAATATACATGTATACAAATACTGATGAAGAGAAATTTGGTTTTATGTCAATAACCTACAGAACAGTTAACTTGAAATAAAAGTTGATAAAGTGACTACAATTTTTACAAAAACCACATTTTCATCAGGAGATGTTATGTTCAATTGAACATAACATTCAATTTCAAATTGAGTAATTTATATTAATGGATGCTTTCATATTGAATTTCTACATAATATTCAAATTTAGAAATATGAAATTCACAAAGATTAAAATTTTTAAATAGAAATTGTTCAATTTAAAATGCTACCAACTTGGAATTGTAGGTTATTAATGTTCAAATTTAAAATTTCTAATGTTTTCTATGTGTAAATCTAGAACTTTTGAAAATTTAAATTGGTGCCACAAACTTTAATTTCAAAAGTCCCAGACTTTTTTCTGACCAATTTTTCATATTCCCTGGCCAATGATATTGAATGAGCAAATCCTAATGTTGTAAAAACTAGTACGAAACCTTTTATGAATGCAATAGAACAATTTTACATTTTTTACATTAATGTAATTTTTCAAAATCTCAGACTTTCTCTTGATTTCTAGCTTTCCCATGACCGGCGACCACCATCATTGATATGGACCATACAATTTTGAACGCTTAGGCCCCAAAATGTTCAATTTTCGGCACATTCAATTATAAATAATTATTTAATTCATAATACTACAACAGTTTCAACTTAGGATAATTACTTTCATGATCAATTGATTGTTTTCAGTTTTGAAATTGCAACTATGACAAACATGGGGAAACTCGAGAAAAAGTAGAATGGGAAAGGTGGAAAATAAGATAAATTGATGTGATAAAACGTTCAAAAAGTGACTCCTTGCTAGGATTTTTGAATTACTCAATTTGCGAACAATGATAAAAAATGCTTTCAAACTAAGGCTGGTCAATCAACACATTCTTCCAATTACGACCTCAAACAAGTGCATCGAAGCCCGATTTGATCTTTTTTCAAGAGCATCGTTTTTACGGACAGACGGACGGACGGATTCAAGACATTTATAGAAACATTATATTTTATATTCATTATATTTTAGATTACGAATTCGAATTCACATTTTCAAAATTTAAAATGTTTGATCCAGTATGGCTGCTTGGATAGAAAAATGTCATAAATGCTTATAAAAATGAGTTGTGCTTATAAGAATTTGTGTACTGACATTTTTGGAGTCGCTGACTGTTGGGATCTTACGTCAGATTTAAAAAATTCCAATTAGCTCATCTATTAAAGCAGGAAAAAATCTTGAAAAATTCATAAATGTCTCAAAAAGTCTGTACCTCAGTATTTTGTGGGTCTCTGATTACGAATCTCCAATCAGACTTTCAAAATTCAACATTTTCAATCCAATATAGCGAATGGAAAGCTTGAGAATTTGATAAATTTTTGTAAAAATCAGTACTTGGTGTTTTTATTCTGGGTAACTGATTAGGAAACTTACTTCAGATTTTATAAATTACAAAATGGACGATGGAACATTGTGGACTGAAAGTTCGAGAAGCTGATAAACAATCAGGTTCCAAAGGCGATTTGAATTGTTCATTTGACTTGGTGTAGCCCCACATATATTACATGAAGCAGAAGATAATTGCCCGATCAGAACATTGCAAACTTTTCCATCTATCATGGCAGAGTATACCGTAAAGGAACGGTATACTTTTTTCTTATTTGCTGCTGACATCTCTTCCAAACGCGAGATTTCTTCAGCATTTATTAAGAATACACTTCTGTAATTTTCTGTGATGTTTCTATTTTTTAAACTGAAATTCGACAGGCCTACATAATCTTACAGAAGACGGTAGATCATTCCTTCACAATACTTCTCCATATGAGGATGTAATGTTAAGAGGTTAAGAGGGTACCATGAATACTGAAACACTAATATTCTCTGGATTCGTCTCGCAATCTGACCACGCCTGTTTTAATTGTTGCTGACCCCAAGCACTATCCAAACTCTCGTTACTACGTATTCATAGCGCAAAATTGTTCTTTCTTTTCCTTAATTAAAGCGATGTTGTGCTTCTTATGATGTTCATTCGTCGAAGTGGAGTATAATTGAAGAAACTGAGGTGTTGTTGTTTGATGACGTCTGAAGTACGTAATTGAACAACACCTCATTTTCTTCTTTCTTTTCCCCAATTCTTGATTGGAAACAATGAGAAAATCCACGCGAAGCATGATCAAGCAAGGACAGTAATTTAATTAAACGCCATTATCATTAATTCCAATACTATCAGAATAAAACGCTTGCTTTGCAGATGCATGTTTTTTGTAAGAAGGCAGTAGTTGATTTCCGAATAAAAAGCTTTGACAGGCACAGAGGCTTTCATGTTTCAATTTAGTCAAACCACCATCCATTTACATAGCAAATGTTTTGTTCGGGAAATCGTCATCAAATATTTCAACAGAAATATTTTCGATTTAAGAGTGCTCTTGCAATGGTGCGATCGCTTTTGATAACATTTCTTGGCTTTGGTTGTGATTAAAAATATTAAACGTATTGGCGTACTTATTGTGAATAAAAATAAGGGCCCTATATAAATATATACTAAACAAAATTTGGAATGAGCTCATGTTAAACACAAAAATTAGAATAATTTTGTGAAAAGAAGCACAGGGAGAAATACTTGCAAGTTGAGAAGTATATACAAAAAATATTAGGACGAGATTTAAAAAGAAAAGAATGTTAAAACATTATAAACTTGCTGAAAAGTTAAAATAGAACCCTATGTATAATTGAATGATTTGATGCATTCAATTAATCCATATAAAATAGAAGCTCTTTGTTCTGAAGCGCAATTTAAAAGAAATTACCAGCATAGAATATGAATCCATTCGGTGTGTTCATAGATTCTTAGTACAAATACTTGCATTAAAAGTAAAAATGATGGAAGTAATAAAATAATTAGAACAAAACAAGCTACACAGTAGCATTACCTGACAAATTGGAGAACGGAGCCAAACATTGTGAGCAGATGGGGGGCAATAATTGATGCTTTTACCCTAGCAAGTGAATTATTTATTAAAAACAATAATATATGATTAAAAACAAGAGAAAGTCGTAGATATCAATGAAAAATAAAAATAAAGAACTAACCTCCCAATATCTGCAAGAACCACAGGTAACGTATAGTTTTGCAAAACTCGTCGACTTGTCTTTTCCGAAAATAAGCAAATTTGCGAAAAGCATTTCACATTTCAGCACAGCTTTCATTCAATTTGACAACAATTTGGAACAAAATCAATTTGTAAATTACAATGTCATCTCGAGTGTTTCAAAGTCATCTTCTCATAAGACATATGAGAATGCTAAGAAGTGTGAAATATTTACGGGTCACAAATTTTTACAAAATAACGAGTATTAAGAGAATAAGTCACTTTTTGTAATCATGTTTTCGAAATCATCTAAATGATATAAATTCTAGCATTGAAAGTTAGAGGACGTAAAAACGATAAAAACTGTCAATCCATCCCAACCTAACCTCTCTTTGAAAAACGCGCAAAACGTAAACAAATGTGTAAACAAATGTGAATCATTCATATCAATTGCTAAATATTTTACAAAGTAACTACGGATTTCAAACTACTTCGAAATTAATGATCAAGCTCTTATTTTTCTTCCATTCGAGCTTGTAATCACTACTGTACAATGTTTGACTTTCGAAATTCGAAGTGATCGAAATTCCCTCCGAAAGAGCGCCTCTACCTTCAACTTCTTGAATTGCAAGACTTGAAATTGCTAAGAATATTTTTACAGATTTCCCAAATAATTTTCCTTTCAAAGTTTATTGAAAAATAGTAGGGAGCACATTGAAATCAGATTATCAATTTATTCATATAAAAATTTAAAAATTCTATCTTGTATAATTTTAAATAAAAAGCGCTCTGTTTTGAAAAACCTCGAGTTTAAATGTTTATCCCCAAAGTTTTCATAATATTTACATCCATGGATTCTGTAGCATTAGAAATACGTAAAAAAATTCTGATAAAATAATTTAAAAATTTGCTCTATCGAATCAGCGCCTCTAGCGGTCTCTGTTAACTCTAATTTCTCAAACAGAAAATTGTATAATATATAAAAATTGTTCATCACATTCCAAAAATTGACTAATGAGGTTCACATGGTCTTTTTACTAAGTAAAGAAAGTTCCCAAGTAACATATCGCTTTGAAACATACAGAAAAAAAGTGAACATAAATCTTTTGGAGGTTATGAAGTCCGAAAATGAAAACCATGAAAAACTAATAAACTAATAGTGAGTTTCTCCTCTAGGTCTCAAACTTCCTGCAACGTCATCTATGGTCAGTGGCCTTGGTCGAACATCTGATTTCGCGGAGCAGTGTACTTAATCAGAATAAAAATAATCAAACGGTGAAGAAAATTGTGGGAGCCGGGGGCCGCTTTCATGGAGTCAACGAGGAAACTAGAGAACTCATTGTCCAGGTGGTTGCCGTTCTCGTAATCGTGGTCCTGGCACGTGGAGCCCAGTCTAAGGCCCAAGGGGCCCGTTTTTCACTTCATCTGAATCGTTAACCTTGACTCGGGGTTTCGCGGTTAATCGTCGTTGTGACAAGGTGGTGACAAGTTTCGAATCGTCAGATCGTTGACTCGTGAGATCATCTTCGGGATTTCGGGTGTTTCGTGGCCGTTCTCGTGGAGACGAACGGGGGGCGCGAGCTGTCAGTGTCGCGGTGGATGAGCCTAACCTAAAATGCGAGCGGCGATCGCCGACGTCGTCGTACTCTTCAGCCTCCACCTTCTGTCCTGGCACTGCGTCGACGTCCTCGCCAGCGGCGGCGCCCTCGACTCTACCTCCAGCAGCTACTATGCTGGACCTACCCATACCCCAACCTCGAAACTGCCCTCCATCACACAGAGCCTCTCGGATGGACTCGCACAGGCCGTGGCTCACGAGACTGGTGAGTTTTCCCAATTTTCCTTCTTTCCTCTCATTTCCCAATGTTTATCATTTACTTTTTCTCATTCGTTTATGTTTCATAACTTCAGAGTTTCAGCCGTTTGTGGTCTTGTGTAGACAGTAAGCTGGTCTGAATGAATAAAAGTGATTTTTATGTGAGGTGACGTGTGAAAAAAAAACTTTACTGCGCTTTATTCCGTGAAAAACAGTTTTGGATTTTTTTTAATGTTAGAAAAGTGCTAAGGTGTGTTCCGAAATCATAACGCTAATTTAAATACCAAATAAAGGGATGCAAACATTGGAATATTGAACAAAGAATCAAAAACCCATTGCTAAAAATGAAAAAAATGATTTTATGATAAGCGAGCGAATTTCTGAAATATTCACATTTTTCAGTTGATAAACAATGAAACTTTTATAATTCGAATTGCCGATAATAAAAATTTTCAGTGATTAGGAAGTTTTGTTTCGATACTGCTGAAACCCTTATCTTAATATGTCCCGGAAGTTCTGAACGTTCAAATGAACGAAATTTTTTCTGGCAATTCTATTTTATTTGCAAATATTGTTCAAACTACAATTTAAAATAACGTATTTGAAATTTCTTTTCTAATCTACCATTTTCAGTCGAAATAAATAAATAAATATTTTATCACTATTTCTAGTTTACAAAAACATCAGAAATTAGTTTCGTTCATTTGAACGTTCAGAACTTCAAGCACATATTTTAATGGTACAAAGATTCAATAATTCGAATTTCGACTAAACGAAGTTTCTGACATTTCGAATCAAATTTGACGTCCTGAGAGAATTTATAGCACATGATCTTTTATTTTGGAAACTCAAAAATATAGTTAATCTGTCTGTAAAATGGTTAAAGCTAATCGAAACTATTTTGTCCGGTATGTTTTCAAAAGTAATTGGTAGAAGTAGAAAGTAGGACCTAATGTTGAAACAGACTCCATTTATATTTTTCGTCTCAAGCCTGTAAAGTTGTTTTTTTTTTCATATTCATTTTTACTTTTATTTATTCCCATCATTATATTGTATATAATTAATAATACTTATTATGTTATTTATCATGTTATCACCTACAAACTGCATTCTTCGATAAATCGAAATTTAGATTTGAAATCCAGGATTCATTTTTTTGCCTATGGCAAGAATTTGTTGCATTCTATTAAATTGCCTATCGGTTCCAGTTATAAATAAAATCAACTTTCGATTAATTATACTGTGAATGCTATACATTTTTAGTTCCCAGATTAGTTTTGACAATTTTCGTACTGTAAATATTTTCAACACATCAAATGTAAGAAGCAGTTTCTACGTATGCTGAAAAAATCCGGAAATGGTGCTCAAATTTGGGTAAAAATGGACCCTTTTACGGGTCCTGCCATTCTTTTCCGAAATATTGGTACACGTAGCACTGTCAAAGTAAAATTGTTCAGTTTCCAAAAAAAAAAAAAATGAAATGAAAAATTGTTCAACTTTAAAGGCTCAAGAATATAGTGTACCGCTCAAGTCAACTTTTTATCTATTAAAGGCAAAAAAATGTTGAATTTTTTCTCCTAAATCTGTCAATAGTAGAGGAAAGGTTTGAAATAAATTATGTTTGGAAGTATTCGATTTTTGGACACATAATATATTTTGTTGGAAACGCTCCGGAATATTAATGATTTAAAATTATCTAAGAAACTAAGATTCTGCGATGAGGTGTTTACAATAAAAATGAACAATGTAAAATTGAAGCAGTCGTTCATTATTTTACAATTACAAATTGCAGGACAAAATTGTACAGTTCGAGATTGGAATGCGTCATAATAGAACAATTTCAAAATTAAGCATTTACCTGCATACAATTTGAAATTAAAATGCTCTATAAGCAGAGATTTCTTCAAATTAGAAAAATATGTTCATGTTCTAAAATAATACTCATGTCATGCGAATCCTACCGTACCGACATTTTTTCCGCAACAACTTACTTTTACATTTACACGAATTGAGATATTGAGTTTTCCATTTGGGAGATTGAATGTATGGCACTAAGGAACGTTTTTTGACTGCCCCATTTTTGGATTTACAAACGAAAACGTCCCAAAATTTTGTATAAAGAAAGGTTGTTGTAATTCTAAAAATTTAGGTGCATGCCAACGTTCATAGTACCTTCTCTTTAACTTCCTAAATGAGAAACGCGAAATCTTAGTTTGTGTGTACAAAAGTTGTTGCGGAAAAATGGCGGTTTAGTAGGAATCGTATCACGTAATCAAGTATCATATGGTCTTGGAAAAGAAAATCCAAATTGAAAAATTTGATTTTAAAGTAGTTTTCCTTGTCATTTTTTCTGTTTGTTCCTAGTTTCTGAATGTATTTATTCAGTTTTCCTCATCAATTTATGCTCCCTCACTACAGAATTTCAGGTATAGTGGTATTCGAACCGAGCAAATAAAAAGTTGTGGTTTAACATCCGCACGAAGTTAAAAAATACATTTTGTCCCACAATCGCGTGGAATTTAGACATTATACGCCCGAAAAAAATGAACGAAATTGACGATTATTCACTAG
>WSXT02170201.1:0-23058 GCA_011762715.2 Neuroterus valhalla | reverse complement strand
AGACTGTCTGAAAATGATGGCCTGTCCAAAAGTCTAGCACTAATCTAGTAATTTTTCCAGGACTTATTTTTTCCGTGCAGGATAAAAGCACGGAAACATGCAGCTGACCCAAAACCGGAAACATCGATTATTCATCAAGCTTTTATGAACCCCTTTTTGAGCTACTCTTGTTTTCCTCGCGTTACAATTCATAATCACCGGATAATGCCACTCCGCAGAGTGTGAATGGTAAAGAGATGTACTCTCAACTAATATATTGCGCTTGAGAATCGATAAACCATCCTACTGGATTCGCTCTTTAAAAAAGAAATTTTCTTTTGCATTCAAAGGACTCTCGGACCCACGTTTTTGCTGGAATCCAGTCTTCTCATCATCCTCTGCAAATTATTGTCACTATCCCGAGATAAAGACGTTCTTCGTCAAGAAGATCCTTTCTTAGATACTTTACCAAGTATGCATCGACTCTTCTAGGGAAAATATTCTCAATAAAGTTTCCTAATAAAGAATGCATCTCGTATCATGCTGCGCTCGAGTTTCGTATCTCTATTCACGAATACGTAGAGGAACGATACTTTGCCAAAGTAGAACATGGTTGATGCACTCTGTTTTCAAAAATCCTTGTTGGGAACATTTTCTGCGGAACTGTCGAAATCAAACATCCATAAGGACATAATGCATCCTTAGCCAACTTCCTGCTTTATATCAAACCAATCACTCAATCACCCATTCACTCTTGCACTCGCTTCACTACTATGATATATTGCTTTTACTGCTTTTAGGAGCTTACCATTCACTCCGTACTCTTTCAAGACTTCCCACAGTCTAGCTGTATGCATTTTGTCAAAAGCTTTTCTTAGTTCGAGAAAGCCTAACAAACTGCTCTGTTTACTTTTAAACTTTTCTCTGTGATGTGTCTCAAGATGAATATCTAATGAGGAGATGATCTTACTGGCATAAATCCCCAATAAATTTCTCAGATTTTTCCTTCAGTTATTTTTATTGCCCTATTAATAAATATTTTGATAAATTATTTCACCTAGGGTACTTGGTAGGCTTCAACTGCTTCGTGATTAGTACAGTCACCTTTATCACTCTTCTTGAAGATTGGGACGATGGTCATTAGTAGTATTATTTAGTATTAGTGTACGCATTCAGGGTGGCTACTTGACCGGGAAATGACCGAGAAACGGCCGGGAATTTTATTAATCGGGAAATGATCAGGAATTCAATTTAAAAACCGGGAATTTTATTGACCGGGAAAAAACCAGGAAATGGTCGGGAATTTAGTTAACCGGGAAATGGTCGAGAATCTAGGTAACCGGGAAATAATCGGGAATTTAATCTAAAAGCCGGGAATCGAATTAAAAAACCGGGAATTGTATTGACCAGCAAAACTCCGGGAATTTTATTAACTGGGAAATGACAGGGAATTTAATTAAATACCTGGGGATTTAACTAAAAAAAACGTGAATTTTATTGATCGGGAAATGACCGGGAATTCAACCAATCGGGAAAAGACCGGGAATATAATTTAAAAACCGGGAATTTAATTAAAAACCGGGAATTTTATAAACCAGGAAAAACCTAGAAATGGCCGGGAATACTATTAACTGGGAAATGGACAGGAATTTGATTTAAAAACCGGGAATTTCATCAACCGGAAAAACCGGAAAACCGGAAAATGGCCGGGAATTTTATTAACCGGGAAATGACCAGGAATTTATTTTGAAAACCGGGTATTAAATTGAAAAACCGGGAATTTTATCAACCGGGAAAACCGGGAAATGGACGGGAATTTTAGTAACCAGAAAATGACCGGGAAATGACTAGGAATCCAATTGAAAGAACCGGGAATTTTATCAACCGGAAAAAACCGGGGATTTAATTAACCGGGAAATGGCTGGAAATTTTATTGACCGGGAACAAATCGTGAAATGCCCGCGAATTTAATTAACCGAGAAATGACTGGGAATCGAATTAAAAAGCCGGGAATTTTATTTACTGGGAAAACCCGGGATATTACCGGGAATTTAATTAAAAACCCGGGAATTACATCAGCCGGAAATATCGAGAAATGGCCGGGAATTTGATTAACCGGGAAATGACTGGTAATATAATTTGAAAACCGGGAATATAATAAAAATCCGAGAATTTTATGAACCAGGGAAAACCTGGAAATGGCCAGGAATTCAATTAAAAAACCGGGAATTTCATTAACCGAAAAACCGTAAAATGGACGGGAATTTTATCAACCGGGAAATGACCGGGAATTTAATTAAAAAACCGGGAATTAAATTGAAAAACCAGGAATTTTATCAACCGGGAAAACCGGGGAATGGCCGGGAATTTAATTAACCGGGAAATGACTGGGAATTCAATTAAAAAACCGGGAATTTTATTAACCGGAAAAACCGGGGATTTAATTAACCGGGAAATGGCCGGGAATTTTATTGACCGGGAACAAACCGGGAAATGGCCGCGAATTTAATTAACCGAGAAATGACCGGGAATCGAATTAAAAAGCCGGGAATTTTATTTACTGGGAAACACCGGGATATTACCGGGAATTTAATTAAAAATCCGGGAATTACATCAGCCGGAAATATCGAAAAATGCCCGGGAATTTTATTACCTGGGAAATGACTGGTAATATAATTTGAAAACCGGGAATATAATAAAAAAACCGGGAATTTTATGAACCAGGGAAAACCTGGAAATGGCCAGGAATTCAATTAAAAAACCGGGAATTTCATTAACCGAAAAACCTTAAACTGGCCGGGAATTTTATCAACCGGGAAATGACCGGGAATTTAATTTAAAAACCGGGAATTAAATTGAAAAACCAGGAATTTTACCAACCGGGAAAACCGGGGAATGGCCGGGAATTTAATTAACCGGGAAATGACTGGGAATTCAATTAAAAACCCGGGAATGTCATGAACGAGGAAAAACCGGAAAATGGCCGGGAATTTCATTAACCGGGAAATGGCCAGGAATTTAATTTAAAAAAAGGGAATTTCATTAACTTGAAAAACCTGTAAAATGGCCGGGAATGTCATTGACCGGGGAAAACCGGGAAATGGCTGCGAATTCATTCAATCGAGAAATGGTCGGGAATTTTATTAACCGGGGAATGACCGGGAATATAATTTAAAAACCGGGAAATAAATTAAAAACCGGGAATTTTATGAACCAGGAAAAACTTGGAAATGGCCGGGTATTTTATCAACGGGGAAATGGCCAGGAATTTAATTAAAAAACCGGGAATTTCATTAACCGGAAAAACTGTAAAATGGCCGGGAATTTTATTAAGCGGGAAATGACCGGGAATTTAATTTAAAAACCGGGAATCAAATTGAAAAACCGGAAATTTCATCAACCGGGAAAACCGGGAAATGGCCGTGAATTTCATTAACCAGAAAATGACCGGGAAATGACTGGGAATTCAATTGAAAAACCGGGAATTTTATTAACCGGATAAAACAGGGGATTTTATTTACCGGGAAATGGCCGGGAATTTTATTGACCGGGGAAAAACCGGGAAATGGCCGCGAATTTAATTAACCGAGAAATGACCGGGAATCGAATTAAAAAGCCGGGAATCTTATCGAATGGGGAAAACCAGGATATTGCCGGGAATTCAATTAAAAAACCGGGAATTACATCAGCCGGAAAAACCGAAAAATGGCCGGGAATGTTATTACCCGGGAAATGAGCGGGAATATAATTCAAAAACCGGGAATTTTAATAAAAACCGGGAATTTTATGAATCAGGAAAAACCAGGAAATGGCCGGAAATTTCATTAACCGGGAAATGGCGAGGAATTTAATTAAAAAACCGGGAATTTCATTAACCGGAAAAACCGTAAAATGGCCGGGAATTTTATTGACCGGGAAATGACCGGGAATCTAATTTGAAGGCCAGGGATTAAATTGAAAAACCGGAAATTTGATCAACCGGAAAAACCGGAAAATTTCCGGGAATTTTATTAGCCAGAAAATGACCGGGAAATGACTGGGAATTCAATTAAAAAACCAGGAATTCATTTAACACAACCTTGGCTATTAAAAATCCTACCGGAAAAATTTGAGAAATGACCTGTAAAACTTTTTTCAAATTTGTTGCTCTGTGAGATTTTTGTAGCTGACTTAAATTTCATAATCGAATTGATGATAGCTCAAACATACAGAAAGAGCTGTTATCTAAATTTTTTCAAAAAAATGTATTTATCACGTTTTATTTTCTTTTTCTCATTTATCTGACTTGGAACAGGGAATTTTTCACACGCAACGGGAACTTTTTAAACTAATTATAATTCAGATATAGAAGTGGTGATTTTTCAAAAATCGTTCCATCAATTCAAAATTCGTCACGATTTTCCCTCTCCTTATTTTAAATAGAGGAAGTATTTCAAATAGTTTTTAGAGTTGAAGTAGTATTCCAAAGAAGGAATATTTCACAATTATGATAGGAAACTTGTGTACATTGTTAATTGCAAATATATCTTCTTTGAGTTGAAAAATCAACTACTTGTTTAAAATTTGAATTTGTTTGTTGGAAATTAAATTATTTATCTGAAGTTCCAATATTTCGATTCGAAATTCACCTCTGGTTGAAATTGTAACTACTCTGTTGAAAATCAATTCATCTTTTTTTATTGAAAATTTAAGTAGTAAGTTGAAAATTGATTTTTGAATTTGAAAATTAAACTGTTTCTTTGGAATTCAATTATTTCGTTGGAACTTCACATATTTTGTAGAAAAGTCGATTCTTTTTGGTAGAAAATTATTTTTTCCTTCGGAAATTAATATTCTTCCGCAGAAATTCTTCTTTATGGCTAACAATTATTCAAGTTATACAGTTAAACATTTTTCATTTTAGTCGAAAATTAATCTAGTTCAAAACTCTCGTGATTGATTTAAAATTAATTTTTTGAGCCCAAAATGTTACTATTCTATTTTTGTTGGTGATTTTTTATTTTTATAGTTCAAGTTAAAACCATTTCGTTTTAAAATTGTATTCTTTGGTTGAAAATTAATTTCTTGTGAAAGACTGATGTATCATAGTTAAATGCTCATCATTTCAGTCAAAAATTAGTCTTCCTGGTTTAAACTTCAACTACTTCAGGTAAATATTTACAATTTCATTTGATTCCTCGTCAGTTTTTGTGAAAATGGAATAATTTAACTTATTCCTATTAAAAATTCCATAGTTTCAGCTAAAAATTCTTTTGTTTAGTTAAACATCCATTTTTTTTATTTCAAAACTTAAGTATTCAAAGTCCCGTCAACAATTTATCTTCTTCAGAAGAAGTTAATTTATCTGTTTAAAACTCAACTCTCTCAGACGAAGATTCTTCGTTTTAGTATAAAACTCTTTTGCTTGGTTTAAAAATTGTTTTTTTGAACTAAAAATCTTACTGTTCCATTTTTCGTTGCGAATAATAATTTTTTGAGATCGAAATTCGTCTATTTCGTTGAAACATTATTTTTTTCAGAAAATGATTCATTCCAATACTGGAAAATAATCTTCTTGTTCGAAAATTCACCATTATGGTTGAAAAGTGATGTGCTCCCGTTATAGAATAATATTGATCTTTTTATCTGAATATTCATTCTCTTGATTGGAAAATGAACTAATAGTTGTAAGTCCGTTTTTTCTATCGTTAATTGATTTTTCTCGATTGTCAGTTGAACTATTCAATATAAACAAAATGATATTCATTTGTTGTAAATTTGAGTATTTTTTTCAGAAGTAATTTATTTTAGAATGTTAGATCTGTTGTATAAAGGATGTTTAGAATAAACGTCACGAATATAAATAAATGTTTGCCTTTTGCGACAAATATAAATATGTTACTTCTAGTTGACCGGCGGGAAAAAAAACTTGACCGTGAAGAACCGGGAAATGACGGAAATTTGAAATCGTCCGCTGAATCGACTCCTAGGCGTTGCCATCAAAACAACAACTTTTGTGGCAATGGGAAGTCTGTATTATATCAGAAAATTATCGTTCTAGTTTGAGCACATAAATATAAGGTTATAAGATGGAATTCGTTCGCTTCAGCCAAGTGGATTAAAGATTACAACAAGAAACACTAAAAATGGCTAATAATTATTGTCATATAGTCAGCTACAAGCTCGAAGCTTGAATATAAATTGAAAAGACACATTTATTTGAAAAGTGTGGAAGCCCTTGATCGTATCATTTCGCTTACGTAGTTAAATACAGAACGAATTCTCACTAAGTCCTTGCTGCAAAGTATTATGCATAATTAATGTCAATGATAATCACCATTGACATTATGTTCGTTCGAGGAATTGTGATTCCTGATTAGGGAGTAGATTAAAAATCGAATAAGAATGTGCATCAATTCGTCTCTTGCTCAAAGGTTACATAATGGTCATATTGATTGTGGATCTGTTCTAGTCGTTTCAGCTTTCAATGTCAACTTAATGGTGTACTTAGAAGCATTATTAAGTTGTATAGGTTAATCTCTGATTATTCCAAACATCTCATTAGTTGACTAAGCCAGTTGTATTTCTGATTTTCAGCGAAGGCAGTTTTTGCTCAATTTGGCATGCATGACTTAGAATAACGCGGGTCTTCCATCTTGAAGACCCGAATTGCCCACTTCAAAGCCATTTTTAATATATGATAGAAAACGTAAGGTCATCCTAATTCTAATCTTACTACGAAGTATGTTGTGCTTCTGGATGAGCGAAGCAAGTTTTTGAAGATATATACTTGTGATTTTTCAAAGACCTTCAAGTAATTGTCACCAGAAATGTGGGACCCATATATCAGAGTTCTCATTATAATAGTATGATGGACTCAACCTATATAGGCCACGAGGAACAGTTAAAACCGAGTAAGATGCTTATTGCAGAATGAGAGGCTATGTAAGCTCTACTAACAGCGTCGTAAGCAGCTTGTTTAGGTTCCTCAACTCTTAAAGAAGCAATACCGAAGTAATCAAATAACGACATAAATTCTGGAAGATTGCCATTATATTCTAGGCCTAAAAGTTTGTAGCTAATCCTGCCCTTTTTGGAAGATGGTAGATTTTGTTTTTATTTTGTAAATCAGCAAAATTGATGGAATCATCCGCGTGTATCGGCGAGATAGTGTCGCGTGTTTCCAAGTAATCCCAGTCCACCAAAACCGATTGAGATAATAATCTTCTTTTTTCGATCATTCGGAACTTCACTGTTTGCAGCACAAATATTTATAAATACACTGAGCCACTCAAACAAATCGTTTATATAATATTATCTTCTTTGCCACCTTTATCAGGTCCCGTAGCCTGACCCTGTACAATTTCTTGAAACAATATGTCATTCTGTAATCCGCTCCGTCCAAACCGAATACCATTCAACCGTCAGCAATCTGAATTTCGACTAACCTAGTGCTAGTACTCCCCTTACAAGTCTTCCTTATCCATTTCCAAAATAATTCCTCCTTTCCTTCATTTCCGCTTCAATTATATCCTTGCTTGCTTTGACAAATATCTTGACCTTCCTGCTTTCATCCCTCTAATAATTTTTAAGTTTGGTCCTTTCATCATCGCTTACATCTCTAATAATAAACATTCTCGAATACTCTTGGTCTTTCTCGTTGACAGCTACTCGGATTCCATCATTCCATCAAGCATCTCCAGTTTTTCTTTCTATAGCGGCACTCTTGAAGAAACTGTCTCATATTATTATCCATGCATCCTCTCGATTTTGTTTCTCTTATTCCGTCATGAAGTGCCCTTTACGATTACGTGGATATCCATTAAAATTTTCACGGTATGCTATTCGTACTTCTGACTGCTGCAGATTCTTAGTTCAAACTCGCGTCTGCTTCGCATTATCATGACTTCTTCTTCACCTCCGATCTCGACCAAGGTTTATTTTTGAAACTATGAGAAAGTGATGAACAAGCCTTTTTTTCAAGCATAAGCCAACAAATTTTTTCCCCTTGCTGTTCGTTCTTTGGTCTCCGAAATGACCAAGTACCCTGTCTATACGTTCGCGCTAAACTTCAACCCAGCTACTTATGTTTCCGAGTAGGATGATCCTTCTTCCAGCATCGCAAGTATCTAGGCTACCCAGGGCCGGGTTAAGGCATGGGCCGACCCGGGCCTGGGCCCGAGGCCCCGTCGAGCAGGGGGGCCCCGCGAAGATTGCATGAGATGAGAAAAAATTTTTTTTATAACTCTGTGAAAATTTTTTATTGACAATTGATAAAAGAAATCAAAAATCAATAAAACACTATTGTGTTTACTTACAAATATTTTTATAGATTTTATTTTCAAAACATTTTCGGAAAATCAGCCGCCTTTAGGGGGCCCCGAAAGATTTTCGGCCCGGGGTCTGTTGAAGTCTTAATCCGGCTCTGAGGCTACCTCGTAACGAGTTTTGGTGGGCGAATCGATTTATCATCAATATCCTAGAAATGAAAATTGTATGTGTTCAAACTTTTTTTCCATTTCCTCGTAAACGGTTAGTAGTATCGGAAAATTCCTGCAACGTAAAAGATACGTTTTATCATCACCGTTCATTTTTCTGCTCCACAATTTTTCTAGAGAATCTTTATTTTTTAGAGTAGGGTGGTCCAAAGAAGCATTAGAAAATTTTTTTTCGGATTTTTATGCAAAACGCCCGGAAATTTGTTCGAATAAAAAAAACGCTTTTTTAAAAAAATAATATTTTGAGGTGGCGGAAGTCCCATGAAGTTTAACACTGTTTAGAGAAAAAAAGACATTTTTGTCAACTTTATCCAGAATTCCTAATATTAGGTGCATCTCGTTCGAAATTCACCATTTCTCTTCGCGATCATTCACAGAATGCGTTTAAAATAATACTTTTCAAATGTCACCTCCATGAGTTTGTTTTATAGGGTCCCAAAAAACCCCCATAAGTGAAAAAATGGGTTTTTCGAGTTTTTGCCTCTAATTATGATTTTTTCGTAGTTTCCTTAAAGCAGACTGTTTCAAATACATGAAATATCCGTTCACGCTGATAATTAGATGCTTATTTAAATCTTGTAAACAATTTATTTTTGTTTTTAGCAACTTCCTCTTAGAAAAGGGTTCTGCTTCTGAAATGTTTAACTTTGCTTTACCAAAATAGTTGTGAACAAATAATAAATAAACATTAGAGAGAATCATATTTTTAAAAGTATTGTATTGTTTACAGTAAATTATTCTTGTTCTTTTCCCAATTTCCAGAAAAAAATAATTTAAAAAAAAGCTGAATTAATTCAGTGAAATTTGAATTTCGAGTTTTCTACTAAAATTATAGATCTTCACCGCAAAAATTGAATTTTTATGAAAGTAGTTCAACTTTCAACCAAAGAGTTGATTTTTCGACATAAAAAAATACATTTTGAATGAAAAATATGATAGTTGATATGTAAAGAAAAAAAATTATTTTAAATGAAAAACATTCTAATTTAACCAACAGTTAAATCAATTCAATCTAATTGAATTTCATTCAAATTCCATACAGTGCAAAAGTAAACATCTCATAAAAAACCACAACTTTCTAGCACATGTCAAAAAGAAAATGGTTATAAACAATAATAAATTGTTGGAATAAGCATGTTTGTTAACTCGCCTTTGTTTAAACAATTATTTTCGTTAAATCAAATTATACATTAACTCAATTTAAATGAAAAGTGGGCAAAAGGTTAAAAATTTTAGGAAAAAATCACAACTATGTAGTATTAATCTAGAAAAGGTAGCTATAAACAGTTAAAATTTAGTTAAACATTTATTTTTGCTAAATTCAATTAAATCAGTACTTACTTCAAGTAAAAAGTGGACAATAAGTTGAAAAATTTCCTAAAAAACCGCAACTTTGTAGCATTATCCTAAAAGAATATTGTTATAATTAATAACAAATTGTTTAAACAATTATTTTCGTTCAATATAATTGATTATTACCTCGCTTTATCTGAAACGTTGATAATAAGTTGAAAAATTAAGAAAAAACCTTGACTTTCTAAGCCTTTTCTAAGAGAAAGTTGCTAAAACAAAAATAAATTGTTTACCAGATTTAAATAAACATCTAATTATCAGTATAAACTAGTATGTCATGTATTTGAAACAGTCTGCGTTAAAAAAAACTGTAAAAAAATCACAATTAGCGCCAAAAACTCAAGAAACCCATTTTTTCACTTATGGAGGTTTTTTGAGACCCATTAAAACAGACTTATGGGGGTGATATTTGAAAAGTAATATTTTATTCGCATTCTTTGACTAATTGTGAAGAGAAACGGTAAATTTTGAACTCGATTCACCCAATATTGAGAATCCTGAATAAAATTTACAAAAACTTCTTTTTTTCTCATGGGAAATACGTTTCAAACTTTATGGGCCTTGTGCCACCTCTGAATATTTTTTTTCTCCAAAAAAATGCGTTTATTTTAAGCATTATAAAACTTTGACCTCAATGAAAATGTACCGTTCTTTTTTCTTAGACAAAAAAAAGATAGAACCTCAAGAATTTTCAGTTCGAAAAATTTGTAATCAACGCTACACCCCAATATCTTCCTATATAGCGAAAACTATGATAATTAATGCTATTTTCGTAAAAAAATGATATAAAATAATCTTTAGCTCTCATGCAAAGTCGTGAAAAAGAAGAGGTAGAGTCTTGAAGACAGTAATGGTCCAAGAATGACAAGGTTGTCAATAACTCAAATATGACCTTATTCTTCCTCTCAACCGCATGAGCCGATCGCCCATCAAATCTAATACGATCACTCACGAAAATATGAAAGCTCTTTTTTCTGAAATGGGAATAAAAAATATCTCAGGATTAAGGGGAAATGGAAGAACACCTCTTCAAATACTTAATACTTTTAACAATGTGTAAAATGGAATACAATATCTTTTTGCATGATTGTTGGTAAATATTTTTAGATTTTTTAAAATCTTTTTAATCATAAATTAATGTAAAGAGGAGACCATCTAAAGGATAAGCCTAGAAAGCGTATATATTTCTGTGAGAGAAGGTTCGCGTGCGCCCTACGTACCTCAGTTGGTAGAGCACCCGTCCGGGAAGCGAAGGGTCCTGGGTTCGAATCCCAGCGGAGTTAAGATCCGAAGGCGGTCCTCTTTTTACATGAATTCGTATATAATTCTTTAATTCGAAAATTTTCCATCTTCTCTGGATGACATAAAAATATTTCTGTCCCGTCCGAAACCATCCCATCCCATACAACCTCTCCCCGTCCCATTCTGACCCGTCAAAAACTATCCTATCCCGTCTGGTCTCGTTTTATCTTGTCCTGTCCCTTCCCATCTTATTTTATCTCACCCCTTTCCCTTTCATCTCATCCCATCCCATCCCATCCCATGTCATCTCATCCTATCGAATTCAAACCCATCTTATCACATCCCACTCCTTTCCATCTTATCCTACTCCTGCACAGCCTATTCCTTCACGTCCGCTCTCGTCCCACCCCAAACCTTATCATTCCATGCCATCTCACTCCATCCGTAGGTTATTTCATCCAATCCCATGCCATTCCATCCAATACCATGCCAATTCCATCCCATTTAATCTCATCTCATCAATTTCCATCCCATCCTATCTTATTACATCTCACTCTGCCCCATCCCATTTCATCCCATCCTGTCCCTTCCCACCTTATTGTATCTCACCCCTCTCTATTCAACCCTATTTAATCCGATCTCATGTAACTTCTTCCCGTCCCATTCTATCTCTCCCTCAACCATCTCATCCCATCCCGTCCCCAATGTCCATGTCCAATGTCTCTCTTGCATCTCCTATATCTCCTTTCTCGCATTCCATCATCATATCTCTGCCCCATAGCCTAATACCGGCCATGCCAGCGTATCAAACCCACCTATATATATATAATACCCATATATAATCCCACCATGCCTTCCATCTGTATTCTTGCATACTTAACCTATGTACTTTTCCCTTCCTTTTCTCCTCATCCGCCATTTCCCTTAAGTTGTATTGCAAACGTGTTTCTTCCCATGTCAAATTATCTTCTTTTCTCAATTCATTCCTATATAACAGCTTTTCTGACATTACATCCTCCTCGTCTTCTCTTTTTTATTAATTCACCAGCGCCATATGTCCACCCTTCCCTAGTGCCTTCTTTTGCACCATCCCTTCCTTTTAATCGTATACCTTTTATCTCTATATTTCACCTCTTTCCCCTCTTTCATTCCTTTCCATTCTTTCTTTCTATTTCTCTTATTCTTTCCTTATTCACCTTCCCATTCCCTAATTCTACTTCATCTCACTTTTGGATTGCGCCTCGCATTCCGTCCAACATACTTCCAAACTTCTCCACTTTTTCCTTAGGATCCTCCTGCTTCTCTAGTTTTTACTCCAGGTCCTGCATTCTCTTCTCTTAATTTTCACTAACTCTTTTCCATTTCGTCATCTTTTTCCTTAGTACAGCCATTAACCGTCTTATTTTCTGTTTGATTTTACCCACCATTTCTTCTGTTTCTTTGCGTGCATTTCCATACCTATACCATAATTTTTCGAATTTTATCCAAATTTACCCCTTCTATTGGCCCTCCAGCACTTTCTCTATTTTTGTCTTTTTGCGTCGGTGACCTGAATATTTTTGTGTTTTTTATCCTTTTTCCCCATTCTCATGTATCCTCACTGTTTCTCCTTTCCCCTTTCTTCCTCTCAATGAATCGTTCTAACGATCACAAGCTCTTCGCTCTCAACTTCTCCTCATCTACCGTTTTCCTATATTTATTCATTGCCTCCCTATCGTTTTTCTCCCCTTTCAGGGTTCTTGATTCTTTTTCGGAATCCCTTTCTTCCTTACTTTCACTCCTCTCGTTACCTATCAATCCATTTGAACCCTCCTGCCTTTGACCGCACCTCCTCCATCGCCTAAACCTCGTACCTACTTACTATCTTGCTACTATACCTGCAGGGGGTCTATGCTATTGTTTATTATGAGAGTACAGCAGTATAGTGGGAGTAAAGCACGTACTTAGACAGCGCGAAACTTCGACACTACAACCGTAAGTCGCACTAGCTCCGAACGGTATTTCGGGTACCGCTGGTCGTTCGCGGTTTTAATAAAAAACAGGATACATTCTATCATCATGAAATGGATTTACAATTTCAAGATATTTATTCATTATTATAGTAAGAGAGGAACGATAGGTAGAGTTAGAAAAGAGATTGGCGGCAAGAAAATTGTCGCAGTTCTTAAGATTTTGGTAGAACTGAGTACAGCGTGACACCACATAACCGCGATCTAGAGTCGCACCAACCCCAAACGGTATCTTGCAAACTGCTTGCCCCTCGCGTTCATCTTCAAAGAACAGCATACATTTTATCATCATGTAATCAATTAATAATTTTACAATGATGAGCATAATGCTTAGAAAAGGGAAGACCGCGGTGAAATATTTCTGACACAACCCCAACGATGAGAGAATGGAAATGGTCATGAGGTTTATAAGCGATGCGCCACTCGATTCACACTATAACTAGATGAAATAGAAACATCGAGAACTTTCCAAAGCTGTAGTGATTCTTGTCCGTGCTAAGCTTCTGGAATTTCCTGATGAGCCTTCCTTATTCCATGATATTAAATTGACCACAATATTTTTACATTCTCATCCAAAAAGATATTAGATTTGTGTAGAATTTGACCCCCCCCCCCCCCGTTTTTGTCGAATGTCCAGGTTCTGAGACCCCCTGAACCCAGAAAAATGGTTTTTACGAATGTGTATGTCTGTATGTATGTATGTATGTATGTATGTATGTATGTATGTATGTATGTGCGCACGATAACTTACGAAAAAAGGAATCTATTTTATTGGCCTTTGATACACTCTTTCAGTGTCGAAAACTAAAGGTCAAGTTCGTAAGCCAGCTATTTCGGATGGAATATCAAACTTGGAGCATTTTGAAAATTTCTGAGACTATTTTTTCCAAGACTTAAAAATTTCAAGTACGGCTTTCTGTAGTAAGTAAAAAGTGAAATATTTCATCCCCATGATTTTTTTTATGAAAATAAAACTGTCAGAGTTATAGCATTTTCAAAATTCAAAAATATAAACAAAAATCTGGGTTTTTTGCCAAACAACGCAAGATGTGAAGAAAAGTTAGAGAACAAAAATGTTTCTTTTTAGGAGCCCTACAAGGTCGTGAATACAACTTTTTAAATTTTCTCAAAAAATCGGAAAATCCAATTTTGATTGCACCAAAAATAATGGAAAATAAGCTGTGTACTCGATAACTTTCGGAAGAATGATGATATTCCATCTTGCTTTGGCGAAAATTTTTAGGGATCAAAAATACAAGTCAAGTTCGTTACCCAGCTGTTTTGGATCGAAAATAAAAGAGGGGGAGCATTTTGAAAATTTGTTTGGTCTTTTTTTTCAAAACTCAAAAATTTTAAGTAAGGTTTCTTTTAGTTGGCAAAATGTGAAACAATTCATCCTTATGATTTATTTTCGATAAAAATAGAATTTTCAGAGTTATGGCATTTTCAAAATTTAAAAACGTAAACAAAACTGAGAACTTTCAGCCAAACAACGCAAGACAAGAAAAAAAGTCTAAAGAAAAAAATGTTTCTTTTTGGGAGCCCTCCGGGATGCGCTTTCCAACTTTTCGCGTTTTCTCGAAAAATTGAAAATTCAGATTGTGGTCGCACAAAAAATAATGAAAAATAGAAAGTTTCATTTTTTGGTCAAACTATGCAAGGTACGGGAAAATATAAATGAAGTAAACTTGTGCGCCAAAAAAAGATCTACAAATTCCATGCTATCAACTTTTTGATAGAGCAAGTAGTTTTTGCTCCATTTATAAAAAACAATAACTATAAAAATGGAATAATAAAATTTTTGAAAAAAAGGACTAAAGCTTACACAGAAGATTGAAAGAAAAAAGTTATTCACCCGAAAAATATCTGTAAAGTCGTTATAACGAGCACGACGTAAATTTATAACCGAGCGCGGAGCGCGAGGTGAGATTACCATCAAGCGCGAAGCGCGCGATGAGAATGTGCCCCCGCAGCGGGCAGATTTTTTTATTTCAATATTATTACGCTGAACTTTTTTTCGGAGTTACCCAATACTATTTCATCACGTCATTAAGAACATTCTCGAAGTTTGAGATTAACACAAACACCTTGTGATGTAGGATGGTCTTGATCTCAGTAGCTGTGTCTGTTACAGAAATCCCTTTTAAAGGTGGTCTATTACCTCCACATTTTTATGAATGAATTTGGCTCTCCGTTCCTCTTGTAAAAATGTTGAATTAGTCCTGATCGGATAGCCCTTTCGATCACACAAACCTTGAAAAACATTCTAGAAGCTTAGCACAGACACGAACCACTAAGGCTGTGGAGTAGTTCCGATATCGGCAACAGGAATCTCCTCTTCCCGAGGTCGTCAAGTGTCCACTTATTTAAAGACCCTCTTGCAAAGGTAGATTAGAATATAACTTTCGGATGCTTGATTGAGATGATAAATAAATTACCTAAAAGATATTTAGTCAAAATTTGTTCCAAAAAGTGCGCAATATAATTTGATGACGTAATCAAGAATACTCTAGAAGTTTAGCACGGACATCAACCTTTCGATACGTAGAATTACCTCCACATCAGTAGCTTTGTTGGTATCAGGAATACCTTTTGTAAATGTGGTCTAGTATCATCCCACTAAAATACCTAAATATGGCTGAGTAGCCCTCTCAGAAAAATGGTCCCTTGGCCAGAATTGAGTAGCTCTCTTGTTTATACAAATGAAAATATGACTACAATGCCTAATTCAAATAACAGATAACCTTGAAGCTTTAGGGCCCTTTTTCTCTTCTGACATGTGCGTTATATCATTCCCTGACGTCATCAAGAACATTTTATAAGCTAAGCATCGACAAAAACCCCCTCTGGTGCAGAATGGTCTAGATATGAGTAACTCTGTCGGTAACAGGAATTCCATCTGATAAAGATGTTTCGGTTGAATACATGGATTTGGCTCAATAGCCCTCTTCTTAATACAGCTCATTGAAGACATTCTAAAAGCTTCGCATAGTTACAGACAACTTTAGCTCTTGAATTTTTCGAATATAGGCAACAGGAATCTCCTCTTCTGGAGGTGATGAAGTATCCTCTTATTTAAAAACATGGATTTGGCTGAGTAGCCCTTTTGTAAAAAGTTTTCAGCAGCCATGCTCTAGGAGTCTTCTTGTGAGGGCAAATGTCTTTGAATGCTTGATTAGGATAATCAATAACTTCGACGATGTCTACGCTAAGTTCGTTCTACGAAATTGTGCGATAGAGTTTCATGACGTCATCAAGAATAATCTAGAAGCTAAGCTGTGGAACGTTCTCGATGTCATTAACATATCAGTAACAGGAATCTGCGTGTTGAAGAAATAACGCACTGGCCTAGGGGAGCGATGGAGGGACGCTACCTAAATTCTAAACATCATAATAGAGAGTAGATGGGTTGGTAGCTATTTTGACTACCGGCGCTTCGTCCCGGATTCGCCTGTGAGGAACTCGTCAGTGTGGCTGACAACAAGCAAATCCTGCTACGAACGCCTTGGGTGAACCCGATATGCGGACACCCATCCGCTTGCTAGCCGAGTCGACAGCTGCTCGACTCGGACGATCGGAGCACGTGGTGCTCCAATGGATCCGATCTGAACGGTCGACCAAGAATAGCGAAATAATGTTTTTCAAATAATAAAACGGAAGCGTACAACCTTTTAAATGTTGACTCATCAGTCGATGATCCGTCTGCCTGCAGGGAAAGTCCTTTCACAGCTACTATCCACTCGTAGGACGGCGAGGAGGAATCGCCGGCCATGGCAAGAGCCGAGAAGGCACTAACTGCAGGAGAGAAGCTAACGTCAGCCCTGGGTGGGAGAGCCCGCGAACGCCGGCCTCCCTACTCCTACCGGTTGACACAGGGAAAACTCAGAACTGAAGGGAACTCTTGAAGGTCACAAAACACCGCGAAACCACAGCTGCAAATTAAATCCGATCTCGACTTCGATGGAAGCCGGCAGCAGCAGATAAATTATAAACACTGCGGTTAGATAGGAGCCAGCACATATACTTAGTGCCACCCAGTTGCGTAGATAGGGGGGGGGGGGGATATATGCCCCCATCAGAGTTGGTAATGCATGATTGGGGTTAGTCAGGAAATAGTGTACTACCTTTTGAACAATCTCTACCCCCCCCCCCCCCAGGACTCAAAGCTATCTACGCTACTGGTACCACCTAAGACTCTTTTTCTGAGTCTTATTCTGATACCTTGAATTATCTCTGAATTGATACTGAGTCAGGCCACGTCAACTATGCCCATGAAATTTTTGTGATGTTTTAAAAAGTGCCAACAATTGGAAAAATTGAAAAAAAAAACACTTCGAACCGTTTTTTCGATAAACTGCACCGTTTTCTTTATTTTCAGAAATAATGATTTCAGCAACTTTTGATAGAAAAATTGATAACTTACGACTCGTTTGCAATAATCGAATGAAATTTAGTATGACAGTTGTGAAGAGTTTTCTCTATCTGATGAAAATTTTTCCTGAATTAAATTTGCGAAATTATAATTTTTTCATGACAATTATTTAAACAAATTCGATTATTTAGAACTTCTAGGCCTCCGATCTAGTGAAATTATACCACAATGTAGTATAAACACTTTATTACTCTGTCAAAGAAGAAAAAATTGGTAATTCTCAATCTGATAATATTAAAAAAAAGTGTTTTGTTTTTTGTCGCGAGCGCCGCGTAACAATCGTCGCCTTGAACGGCGTAAAGTGGGAAAAAAGCACTTTCTTGGGACGAAAATCAGCCGACAACTCAATTTTCAAAAGATCAGAGCTTTTTTCTCTTTAAATACCCATGTAAAGTATTTAAACGCAGAATTTTTTGAATTTTTTTTTGAATTTGTTATTCAATTATTTGTCATTCAACTTAAAATTTGCAATTGGTTATATTGGCTATATTTACTTAGCCATTCATCAATATTTCTTCACAAAGGTTGAGAATTAGTAAAGTTACTTTTTTCGAATAAAAATGTAGCTTTTAGATAAATAGCCTATATTTTGTTAAATATTATAAAGAAATTAATGGATATAATTGTTAAATGTTGCATTTTCAGATTTTGAATGTATTACTTACATGGATTTTGTTGTAAAAATATAGAGAATCAATTTTTAATTGTGAACAATCTCCAAATAACAATAATAGTTATTAGTTGAAACAATTTTTATAAATAAATTCACTAATTTGGCACATCTATACTTCGAACAATTTTCTTTTCTATCGAATAATTAATTTTTATCTGAAGAACAAGAATATTACACATAAGAGTTCCATAAAACATTATTCGTCATCGTTTTCAACAATTTTTATAAACAAATTCATTTACTTCACATATCTGTGCATCGAAAATTTTTCTTTTCTCGGGAATCATTTAGTTTCATCTGAATAACAAGAATATCACACATTAGAGTTCATCGAAACAACATTTTTCATTGGTAAAAACAATTTTTATAAACAAATTCATTTATCTGGCATAGCTGTGCATCGAAATGTTTTTTTTCCTGTGGAATCATGAGTACTAACATATAAGCATGAACAGCCGCATTTGTAGCGTAAGCCGCATGCGCCGAGCGCGCTGTTCGAGGCGACAATTAATTATTGTTATTCGTCGCCCGCGACAAAAGCTTTTTTTCAATACTGTCAGAGTGGGAATTGACAATTTTTTCTTCTTTGAGAACGGAACAAAGTGTTCAAACTACATTGTGTTAGAATTTAACTACGATTGGAGGCCTAGAAGTTATAAATAATCGAATTTGTTTAAATAATTGTTATGAAAAAATAATAATTTTGCAAATCTAATCTAGAAAAAATGCTAATTAGAAAGAGCAAACTCTTTACAACTGTCGTGCCAAATTTCATTCAAATATTGCAAACGAGTCGTAAGTAATTAATTTTTCTATTAAAAGTTGCAAAAATCATTATTTTTAAAAATAATGAAAATGGTGCAGTTTTTTGGAAAACGGTTAAAAGTGTTATTTTGTAATGTTATTATGTATAGATTTTTCCAATTGTTGTCACTTTTTAAAAAATCACCAAAATTTAATGGGCACAGTTGACGCGGCCTGACCCTACTCTGTTTTACAGTATATTAACCCATAAAACTCTTTGAGAATTCCACGAGAATTTCGTATTGAATTCGATAAGTGTACCCTTTCCATATCAGGTATTTTAAAAGTTTGATTGATGATTTTTATTCCAGCTAACGATCTTATATTTGCGCAACTCTATAGATTTTTTTTTTTTTGTATTTATCTTCAATTTCGAATGTTTCTTTTTGTTCAGTGGACCATCTTACGGATACCAATTCTTATTCGTGACCTAATTACCACAAAAGATATCCTCGCAGTAATCCCATAAGTTACTCAAGAAGTTTTAACGAAGTCGCTCCCCAGCACTGATTCTTATTACTTGCTTTAAGAGTTTTATATACCTCTGAAAACAATCTAAATTTTTCTCTTTTTTCTTTTCCAGCACTTAAGCCTCTTTAGGTGAAGAACCGTCGGATGCGAGAGAGACACCTCGTGTTTGCAAGCGTGATGACGTTACTTCGCTCGATAAAAGGAAGCTCGCTTTCTGCTTAAAGAACCTCTTTGCCTCAAAAATACATCAAGGTGAAGAAATTGTCTAACATGACTATGTAAATTTGAAGAAGCCTTCTCTCTTTTGAACCAAGACCCGAGGCTCTACAAAGTATTTTGGAGCAACGCTGAATTTACCACAAAGAGTCAAGTTCATTCAATTAAAAATCAGAGTTCATAAAATTGATCAAAGACAAACATCTGTGTGATGCAAATCGTGCTTTGTGAAGATAAGTGGTGTAAAATCATACACGAGACGAAGATAATGAGAATACTTCTCAGAAGTTCCTTTATAGTAGAGACAAGCTTCAAAGCTCCTGGCTTCAAAGGCGCATTGCATCTTTAAAATATCCATCTTTAGGAAGTCATCAGACCATCTTCCATATTTGAGGAAAGGAAGCGGAAGAATCTTCTCATTCAAAAACCAAATGGCAGATGTGCTTTCCTACAATTTAGAAGAGAACAACAAATAAATAAAGCTTAGATCCGAAATAGAGGGTAATCTATTTTTTTAATTGTATAGCGAAATTTATTCAAGATTAACCGTGAAATGACTGTGACACATAGAGATAAAGATGGGAAAGTTGTATGGACAAAACATTGGGGGCCGGAGAGACTTGTGGAAATCTATAGGGAACCGGAAACGAGCCTGGGACTCAGCATCGTTAGTGGAAAGGTAATTTTTCACAATTGTATTTATACCAGCTGTTGTCAACGGACAATTCCCTGACCCGCTTTTCTTCCCTACTTAGCACAAGTATTCTCAACGGACACCCTTGTGTATTTCATCTTCCTGTTCAGACTTCTTCCCATTCCCTTAGTCCTATCTTCTACCGTCTCTTAGTGTTCGTGAATATATCTTTTATCCTATCTATCGAAGTTTCATTTACTTTTTCATCTCTCCCTCCTCCTCCCCTCCCCTCACGAATAGAGTTCTTCTTTCCTGCACCCTAACTTTCTTTTGCCTAGAAAATTGAGGACGGGAATTTCATCTGTGGTCCTCATCTGCTTCCAAAAACCTGTTGGGTTGTGTGGTATGCTTCCCTTTTGTTCCGCTTTTCTTTCAAGCCTCTCCCACGTGAATTTTATATCCCACTGACATGAGTGTGATGCGTCTATATACTTTTTTACTTTTTTCTCCTCCTTTCTCAATTAACCAGCCCTGTTTTTCCTTTCTCCGGATACTCTTGGCTCTTCTACACCTTATTAGTTTTCCGTAACATCTCTTCTTTCTCCTCTTCTTTACCAGTGTTACATTTTCAACAAGGTCATAATGCCTTATTTCTCTTTGGTCTTGGGACTGACTCATTCACCTCTTCCCTACCAATCTCGTCAATCTCGTCTCTGCTTTCCTTATCCCTTATTACTGGTTTCATTTCCTTCATCTTAAAATCTTTTCTCAAAGTCTTTCGGCAGTCTCTTGAAATATTCCGTTAACTCATCCATTCAGGTTTCCTCATTGATTCCCTATCTGCTACTACATTTACTTGTTTCCTTAACCTCTTTCATGTACCTATACTTCTCCTTCTGCCTTTTTTCACTTAATATTTTTGTGTGTTTCCTTTTATTTTTTCAAGTTCCCGTTTCTTCATCCCCCCTTTCTCAGCTTTCTTCCACTTTCCTTCATCTTATCTTTGATTTCTCTGCAATCATCGTCTCACAAATCGTTGCTGAAAAAACATTAGCGATCTTCAAACTCTTTCTCAAACCGGTGAAATTTTTTTCGAAATTAAAAAAAGGTTGAGTGCTTTTAAATCGTGCGTTACCTTTTGTAATCCCATTTCCTGGGTACAATTTCTGGTAGTCCTAAGAATCCCGTTGACCTCTTTTGTAAATCCCAAAGTATCTTCCAACTTCTGAGAAATTAGTTCAGAATTTTTTTTTTTTTGTAAATATGAACAAGTAAAACTAATGAAAGCTGTCTATCTATACCCACAGATCATTATACTCATTGACAAAACATGAGAATAATGGATGCAATCGACAATCAGCTCTTTGCGATGAAATTCAAAAATATATTGTGAAGTTTATTGTATATATTTGGGACGAGTCCATTTATTCTATTTTTTTCGAACGTTTTCAAAACTCTCTTCTGGAAAGTGATCTTTCTTCCACAATTCAATCTCGAGTTGAGACATTAGAGAGCGTCATTATTGCTGGAGGTCAAAACTGCTGGAGGTCAGAACTGCTGGAGCTCCTGCGCAGTGCACGATGCTTGCATGAAAAGTTGTATGGATGTGACAGAAGCAAAATTTGTGTACAAAAATAGGGATATGGTTTTTTGTTTGTGAGGATTTGTTCTACGACCCTAAAGTTTGCCCTATACTATAGACACAAAAGAATTGATTGTAGCTTTCGGAGGTCAGACCATGTTTACTATCTGTTTTTTGGGTCGCTGAATCTGAAGTCCATTTTACCTTATCACGTCAGGTTTCCGATATAACCTCAAAAAGTCTGCACAGACACCCTTACATGGAAAGTAATGCTGGTCTGAGTACCGGAACATATTATGTTTTTTCGGTCGCTGAAACCGAAGTTCATTAACCCCATCACGTCAGGCTTTCAAAATAACCTCAAAAAGTCATCACAGACACCCTTACATGAAAAGTGATGCTGGTCTGAGTGCCGGACCATATTCTGTTTTTTGGGTCGCTGAAACCGAAGTTCATTTCACCCCATCACGTCAGGTTTCCGATATAACCTCAAAAAGTCTTCACAGACACCCTTACATGGAAAGTAATGCTGGTCTGACTGCCGGAACATATTATCTTTTTCGGTCGCTGAAACGGAATCTTATGCACCCCATCACGTCAGGTTTTCGACATAACCTCAAAAAGTCTCCATAGACACGCTGAAATGAAAAGTTATGCTGGTCTGAGTGCCAGGCCATATTATGTTTTTTCGGTCGCTGAAACCGAAGTTTATTTACCCCATCACGTCAGGCTTTCGACATAACCTCAAAAAGTCATCACAGACACCCTAACATGAAAAGTAATGCTGGTCTGAGTGCCGGACCATATTCGGGTTTTTGGGTCGAGAAAACCGCAGTTCATTTTACCCTATCACGTCAGGTTTCCGATATAACCTCAAAAAGTCTTCACATACATCCTAACATGAAAAGTCTCGCTGGTCTGAGTGCCTGGACATATTATGTTTTTTCGGTCGCTGAAACCGGAGTTCATATTACCCCATCACGTCAGGTTTTCTACATAACCTCAAGAAGTCTTCACAGGCACCCTAACATGAAAAGTCATGCTGGTATCAGTGCTGTACCATATTCTGTTTTTTGGGTCGCTGAGACCGAAGCTCATTTTACCCCATTACGTTAGGTTTTCTACATAACCTCAGAAAGTCTTAACAGACACCCTAACATGAAAAGTCATGCTGGTCTGAGTGCCG
>WSXT02170190.1:0-23062 GCA_011762715.2 Neuroterus valhalla | reverse complement strand
AAATTGGATTAAAAAAAGTTTGAGTTAGTTTCAAACCAACAAATAGGTATCTCATTGAGTGCTTCGAAATTTCTTCGTCAGTGCAAACTGTAGTGTTTAGATTTTAGAATATGTACCTGAGGCCGGCCACTCGGCCAGCCTTGCTCTCTCTTCTATTGTTAACGAGGGAAATCACATCTGGTCGTTTTGTCTTGGAATTCCGATCCGATACCGATACGAGACTGTTCTTTCCGATATTTTCCGATACGATACCAAATCGAACGATACCAATCCGAGACTGGAAGGTTAGTATCGTATCGGTATCGTCTCAGTATCGGAAAATACCGCTCGGCGGCATCACTATGACTTGTCTTTTTTGTCCCTGAAAACAGTTGCCAAAGCACGAATGAATATGATCATTCTTTCGAAAGTTATCGTGTTCACAGATTATTTTTAATTTTTTTTTTTGTGCGATCAAAATTGGAATTATCGATTTTTTGAAAAATTCAAAAGTTGTATTCAGAATCTTGTAGAACTCCCAAGAAGAAACATTTTTTCTCTCTGACTTTCTTTTTAATCTTGCGTTATTTGGCTAAAAATTTTAATTTTCTTTTACATTTTTGAATTTTGAAAATACCAAAACTCTGAAAAATTTGTTTTTATCGAAAAAAAATTATTGGGATTAATTGTTTTAATTTTTACGTGCTACAAGAAATTGTTCTCATAATTTTTAAGTCTTGGAAAAAAATTCCAGAAAAATTCTCAACCTGCTCCTCCTCTTTGATTTCCCATACAAAATAGCTGTTTACGAACTCGACTTGTGTTTTTGATTCCTCATAATGTGTGCCAAAGGGCAATCCGACCCGATCAGTCTTTCAAAAGTTATGGAGTATACAGACGACGAAAACGACAGCGACAACGACGACAACAGACAGACACCAACGTTAAAACTACTTTTTTCGGAATCAGGAGGTTTTAAAACGTGGAGATTTCATAAATTCAACGAAAGGCGATTTTTACATAAAAGAAGCACCTCCTCATTAGGATAAGAATGTAAGAAAAGCGTTATCAACAAAAATAGCTATGACATATAATACAATACATTTTCCGAAGTTAGGAGATTTTGAATTCCTTAATGATACTTGGAAGAAAAGAATTAATATACTTTGAGTAAAGTATTATGAATTCATGAATAAACTCAATTTAGAAAGTTCAATTTCTCCTCAATTGCATCAAATCAAGAGTCGATATCGCTTATTCCAAACTCTGGCAAATCGAAGAGAATGAAATTAATCAGACGCGTGAATCCTTACAAATCCTTTTCTGCGCCACCCATCAGGCGAATAAATCTTCAATTCTTTTCCTCACAATTAATTCACTCCCTTATTGACAAGCTTCTGACTTCGTAATTTTTATTAATACACTTATTGTAATTAAAAATTACAGTATTAATTCTAGAACACGAATTTCTGTGTAAAATTTGCATAATGTGTTTGATGACAGTCATCTTTAGAATTGATTGCAATTGTAGTAGCGATGAGCAAATTGTGCATCAGTGGACCGTTATATGTATATGTACATTGTAATGCATTGTAATGAGCAATTTGAGTCACCTGATTTCAAAACCAGTTGGTCTACTCTGATTTGCAAAATAATGATTCCTCAAAAAATAAATTACGTATCAATTCACTTTTTCCTTAAAATATAACATAGATTTATTTTTCATGATAAATCGAAATCTGTTGGATGAATCTCTGTCTCCAAAAATAATTCCGAAGGAAGATAAATAAGAGGAAAATGAATTAAAAATTTGAGAAGTATTTATTTGTAAACAAGAATTCTGAAAAAACAAATAAAGTACATGATAATACTCGAAGAGGACTCTTCTTTTTGTATGAAAACAAGCAATATTATGAGAAGAGAAAATGCATGAAAATATTGAATATTTTATCAAGGTTGTGAAATCCACCTGCTTCACAAATTGTTTCTGCATGCAAATTCTCTCCGGTAAAAAGCTCAAAATTTTCAAATTTCGCTAGTAGGAAAAAAAGGAATCAGTTCAGTTGGAAAATTCAGTTATTGTTGGAATGTATATGATCATCTAAATAGCATTGGAAAGGGGGAGAAAATTGGATGGGAAGTCATTCTTCCCTGTGTGATTCAAAACAAATGAAAAAAAATGAAAATTTAGGAAATGGACAGACATAGATAGACAAAGTATAATGTTTTCGTCGAGTACTAACAGTTTTGATCTAAGTCCTCATTTAAGGAGTGGTATGTCCCATCCCATCCCATCCCATCCCATCCCATCCCATCCCATCCCATCCTATCCCATCCCATCCCACTCCATCTCATATCACCCCTTCCCAATCCAACCCATCTCAACCGCACTCAATCCAACCCATCCCATCCCATCCTATCCCATCCCACTCCATCTCATATCACCCCTTCCCAATCCAACCCATCTCAACCGCACTCAATCCAACCCAACCCATCCCATCTCATCCCGTAACAATTCTTCCAGTCTCGTCTCTGGACATCAAACCCATCAAATATCATTCCCAACCATCTCTTCTTATCCCGTCCCACCTCATCACATCCCATCTCATCCCGTACCGATTTTTCTTGTCCCATCTTTAGCGATCAAACCCATCCAATATAATTCCGAACCATCTCTCTTTATCCCATCTCATCCCCTAAGGAACCTACCTACTCCGTCCCATCTCATTCCAATACATCTCATCCCATCTCATCTCGAACGATTTCATCTCTTCCTATTCCATCTCATCTCGCTTCATTTTGTCCCATCCCACTCTATTTCATATCACCCATCCCAATCCGACCCATCTCGACCCCACCCATTACAACCCATCCCGTCTCATCCCGCACCAATTCGTCCAGTCCCATCTTTTGCCATCAAACCCATCTAATACCATTCCAAACCATGTATCTCTCTTTATCCCATCCCATTTCATCCCGTACCAATTCGTCCAGGCCCATCTTTTGCCATCAAACCCATCAAATATCATTCCGAACCATCTCTCTTTATCCCATCTCATCCCATATCAAACCACCCTATTCCATCCCATCTCACTCCATCACATCTCATCCCATTCCACCTTATCTCATCCGATTTCATATTATCCTATTCCATCCCACCCCACTCCGTCTATCCCATACAATCCAGTACTTTTTCGTCCAGGCCTATCTTCTGCAAATAAATCCATCTAATGTCATCCCGAACCATCTTTCTCCATCCCATTCTATCCCACCCCGTCTCATCCCGCACCAATTCGTCTAGTCCCATCTTTTGCCATCAAACCCATCTAATAGCATTCTAAACCATGTATCTCTCTTTACCCCATCTTATAACATCCCATACCAATTCGCTCAGTCCTATCTTTTGCGATTAAACACATCTAATATTATCGCGAGCCATCTCTCTTTATCCCATCTCATCCTGTACCGGACCACCCTACTCCATCCCATCTCATCCCATTCCATCTCATCCGATTTCATCTCCTCCTATCTCATCTCATCCCACTATATTCATCCGATACAATCCAGTACCATTTCGTCCAGCTACGTCTTATGCAATCGAACCCATCTAATGTAATCCCGAACCATCTTGTTCCATACCATCCCATCCCACTCCATCTCATATCATCCAATCCCAACCCATCACAACCCATCCCAACCCATCCAAACCTATCCCAACCCAACCTAACCCATCCCATCTCATTTCATCCCGTACCAATCAATTCAGTCCCGTCTTTTGCCATCGAACCCATCCAATATCATTCCGAACCGCCCTACTCCATCTCATCTTACTCCATCATACCTCATGCCATTCCATTCCATCTCATCCGATTTCATTTTGTCCCATCCCATCCCACTCCACCCCACTCCATTCATCCGATACAATCCAGTACCATTTCATCCAGTTACATCTTATGCAATCGAATACATCTTATATCATCCCGAACCATATTATTCCATACCATCCCATCCCACTCCGTCTCATATCATCCCATCCCAACCCAACCCAATCCAACCTAATCCAACCCATCCTATCTCATTTAATCCCGTACTAATTAATCCGGTCCCGTCTTTTGCTATCAAACCCATCCAATATCATTCCAAACCATCTCTCTGTATTCCATCTCATCCCATTCCATCTCATCCGATTTGATCTCATCCTATTCCATCCCATTTCACTCCATTCATCCGGTACAATCCATTAACATTTCGTTCAGTTATGTCTTAGGCAATTGAACCCATCTAATACCACCCAAACCATCTTATTCCATACCATCCCACTCCATCTCATATGATCCCATCCCAACCCAACCCATCCCATCTTATTTCATCCCATATCAATTCATCTAGTCCGTCTTTTGCCATCAAATCCATCCAATATCATTCCGAACCATCCCTCTTTAACCCATCTCATCCAATACCAAACCACCATACTCCATCCCATCTCACTCCATCACATCTCTTCCCATTTCATCTCATCTCATCCTATTCCATCCCGTCCCACTCCATTCATCCCATAAAATCAAGAACCATTTTTTCTAGTCCCGACTTATGCCATCGGACTCATCTAATATCATCTCATTCCATTCCATCCCATATCATCCTGTACCAATTCGTCCAGTCCCATCTTCTGACATCAAAGCCCATCTAATATCATTCCGAACCATCCCTCTTTATCCCGTCTCATGCTATCGGACCCACCTGATATCATCCTGAATTATCAGACCCTAGCCTATCCTATCCGGGATATTTCAGCAAAAAAAAAAAGCACTTTATATAAGTTTTCCAAATGGAATGAAAAAAGAATCTAACGGCTAACTAAATGAGGTGATTAAAAAAAAAAGTTCGAATCAATATAAAATTCACTATAAGGACCAATTTCATCCTTACATGATATATTAAAATCTGATACTTAGTAGTTTTCGAGTCGCTGACTTCGAATCTGAAGTCAAAATCTAACAACTTCCTAAATTTAAAATTGTGTATTGGTAAGAAAAAAGTTGAATTGATTGGCCCTAAACTCGGTATCACATACTATTCCTAACCATCCTACCACACCCTACCCTACTCGACAGTCACATGCCCTTCCCTATCCTATCATATCCTATCAGCACGAAAAAACACAGCGAACGGACGGACACCCAACCAAAACACCCAAAACCATTGAATCTCGCCGAAAAATCTGCTTATTACAGCTAACTGAATTTGTTGAATTAAATAATGAGAAACTTCCTTTATAGAGTTTCCTATAACAATTTTTTGGATATATTTTTAAAAACCATTTGAGACATTATAGCAAGTAGTGAGTCGAAACTTTGAACATTTCAAAATCCAATATGGCGGGTCCAATATGGCGGAATAAAACTCAAGTAATGAACTGATTGGCTCAGAACGAAACGAAAATGCGAATCTGCATTCAAAATATAAAAATTCAGAACGATGGATCCAATATGGCGGACTATAGCCACAAAAAATTTGATTGATTTGTTCTGAACTCGTTATCTATGTGTTTCTCGGGTCACCGATTACGAATTTTGAGTTTTTAAGATCAGATTCTCATTCCGAAATAAGCAAACCCTAAAAGCCTCATTTATCATGTTTCGTTGATATAGGGCGGATAAACAAATGTACAAAGGATCAAAAAATTTTTGTATGGTACTTTGTGGAGAAAGTTCCTTGATATATTGTATGATGAATATTTTTTTTACATTACTTGGCCAAAATTATTTCCAAAAATTAATACAGTTAAGCTTGGCGGATTTTGTTGGATGGCAGATGTTTGTCATGGGATTCATATAACATTGGAACTGCTGTGATGTCTCGAAAGGGACGTACACATAACGCGGAAAGCTTGAACACGCAGTAGAATATTTTGTATTTATTTTCAAATAAACGCGGGAAACTCTCCCACCCTTAAATTATTTTTATGCTTCAAAATGTTTTATCCTCTGTAATCAAGAAAAGTTACATTCAGGCGAAATACAGAAAATTAATATAATGAAAACGGTTCATGCTACCCTGAATGTTAACGTTCGAGTAAACCCTGCTTTAGGTCAAGACTATAAGAGACCTTAACGACACACTGCTTAAATCTGGGTTCCAGTGTTATCAAGAAAAAAGGGAGTCGCATCAGGATTTATGATAACGGGATGGAACAGGATAGATGAGGATGGCAATCCTGCAAAAATTGCTGGTACAAAGTAAACATTAGGGTGGCCCAAATAATTTTTTTTAGAATTTTTATGCGAAACGCCAGAGAGTTTGTTCGAATCCACAAAAAAATGAACGGATTTTCTTTTCGAAAAAATAATAATACTTGGAGGTGGCGCAAGCTCCAGGAAGTTTAACACGTATTTCCCATAAGAAAAAAAAGGTTTTTGTAAATTTTATTCAGAATGCTCAATATTACGTGAATGGAGTTCGGAATTTACCTTTTCTCTCCACAATTAGTCACAGAATGCGAATAAAATATTACTTTTCAAATATTACCCATATAAAATTGTTTAAACAATTTGTTATTATTTATAACAATATTCTCTTAGAATAACAATACAAAGTTGCGATTTCCCTGAAATTTTCAACATTTTTCTATTTTTCACTTACAGTAAGTAATCATTTAATTTGATTTAGCAAAAATAATTGTTTAAACAAATTGTAAATGTTTATAGCTATCTTCTAGATGAACACTACATAGTTGCGGTTTTTCACTAAAATTTTTAACTTTTTATCACTTTTCCATAAGAATAAAGTAATAATTATTTCATGGTAAAAATAATTGTTTAAACAATTTATGATCATTGCTGATAATATTTTCTTTGCTTGATGAAAGAAACTTGCGATTTTTTCTGAAATTTTTAACTTTTTGCCCACTTTTCACTTGAAGTGAGTTAATATATAATTTAATTTAACAAAAAAAATTGTTTGAAAAATTTCTGAATAATTATCACAAGATTCTCTCAGAATAATGCTACAAAGTTGCAGTTTTTTCTGGAATTTTTAACTGTTTGTCCAATTTTCACTTAAAGTAAGTAATTATTCAATTTATTTACTTTCATTCTTTCAATAACTCTCGTGAATTATATCAGGTATTGAAATATCAATAATTATTTTATTTAATTTAGCAAAAATAATTGTTTAAACAAATTGTTAGTGTTTATAGCAATCTTCTTCTAGATTAACACTACATAGTTGCGGATTTTCCTATATATCCTTATTATCCTTAGATAAGTGCTAGAAAGTTGTGATTTTTTCTGAAATGTTTAACTTTGCACTGAATGGAATTTGAATGAAATGCAATTAGATTGAATGATACTGAATTCATTTAATTGTTGGTTAAATTAGATTGTTTTTATTAAAAAAAAAAAAAAATTTTGTGTAAATATCAAACATTATATTTCCGATTTAAAAATTCATTTTTTCAGGTCAAAAATTCAATTTTTTCGTTGAAGATCCGTAATTACAGTAGAAAGTTTGAAATTCAAATTTGAGTGAATGAATTCAGCTTTTTTGTTTCAATTAATTTTTTTTAACATTGGGAAAAGAACAAGAATGATTTACTCAAAACAATACAATACTATTTAAAATATGATTCTCTCTAATGTTTATTTATTTTTTGTTCGCAACTAGAAAGGTGAAGCAAAGTTAAACATTTCGAAAAAAAACACAACTTTTTAGCACTAATCTAAGAGAATATTGTTATAATTAATCAAAATCGTTTAAACAATTATTTTTGTTAAATAAAATGAGTATTAACTCACTTCAAGTGAAAAGTGAGCAAAAAGTTAAAAACTGCAACTTTATAGCATTATTCTACACAGAGAAGAGTAAACCTGAGCAGTTTCTGTTTACACCGTAACTGTTACTGCGCTCACCGTAACCGCTACGAATGAAAAACGGATTGTAGATAAACCGTAACTGATACTGACAACGACGGAACTATTCCGGCCACACCGTAACAGTTACTGCGCGCCAACTAAAAACGTTTTGCAGTAACCGTTGCTCCGCTGACAGTAATAGTTACTGCTCATACCCGAATCGCTCCGGCGAGCGCAGTAGTAGTAGTGCAATGGAATTTGATAAGTAATGCAACGAAATTTGATGCCTCATCGCTGACAAAATTTAGGTTCCACTAAAATCTAATGGTTTTCTATTTGAACTTTGACCTTGCTCATCACCCATTGAATTTAATACATTTCTTGAGAAACTACGTAAATTGGAGGAGAGGATCAGCTGATCGGCGTTCCGGGTTTCGAGTTTCAGCTTGAAGACTTTTGAGGTTAGTTTCGTACATTATATCTTAAGTTCGTACAATATTTCATTATTACGATCAATACATAAAGTGGCTATTCTGATATATATTTTGAAGAAACTATTTCCCGAAAAAGTAATAAAGAGTATCGTTTATTGTTTTTCCACCAAGTGTATGTATCAACAAAAACTGAAATCGCCCTGCTTAAAGGATTTTATAGAAATTCATTAACTAAATAGACACGCAACGTAGATAAAGCACAAAACTGTACGTGCAGGGATGATTACGGACTAAACAGTAACTGTTACTGTCGAGACCGTAACCATTACTGCCGTGGCAGTAACTATGACTGCGTTGCGTATTACTCTCTCGCGCCGAACAGATACTCTGGAGGCAGCAAAGGTTTATGTGAGCGCAGTAACAGTTACTGTTTATCTCATACTCGGGAATCGCGCGTAGCAGTTACGGGATTGGCAGTAACGGTTACGGCTTACTCCTCTCCGTGTAAGAGAATATTGTTATAATTAATGAAAAATTGTATAAACAATTATTTTTGTTAGCTCCAATTGATTATTACCATGCTATAACTGAAACTTTGAAAATAGAATGAAAAATTCGGAAAAAACCTTGACTTTCTAACCCTTTTCTAAGAAACAGACTTTCCTATAAAACAGACTTATGGAGGTGATATTTGAAAAGTAATACTTTATTCGCATTCTGTGACTGAGTGTGAAGAGGAATGGTGAATTTTGAACTCATTTCACGTAATATTGAGAATTCTGAATAAAATTTATAAAAACGTCTTTTTTTCTTATGGGAAATACGTGTTAAACTTTATGGGGCTTTCGCCAACTTCAAATATTATTTTTTTCAACAAAAAAGAATGCCTTCATTTTTTGGTGGATTCGAATAAATTCCGGGCGTTTTGCATAAAAATTCGAGAAAAAAATGGTTCTTATGCATTTTTGGACCACCCTAGTGTACATATTCAAAAAAAGAATTGGTTAAACTAAAATTTGATTTCTGTTATTTTTGGTGATTTTCAGAGGCACGTGCAGAGATAACTGGACCCTCGGAGAAATTCGTACGTCCCGGAAGTACACTTCAACTCCACTGTCAGGTTAAGAAATCGACGGAGAGTCCATCCTACCTCTTCTGGTACCACAATATCCGAATGATCAACTATGATGTTGAGCAAGGTGTGAACGTGACCACGGACCTTTCAGCTCGCGAGAGCTGGTTAGAGGTGCCGCGGGCTTCCGGTCGTCATTCCGGAAATTACACCTGCGAGGCCAGCAACGCACAGCCGGCTCGAGTTTTCGTTCACATTTTCAACGGAGACAATCCGGCAGCGATGCAACATAGCCTCGCCTCATCTCCATCGGTAATAGCGTGCTCCGCCCTGATGACCTTATCGACCGCACTCAAAATCGCACTCCAAGCCACCTACGCGATAGGCTTCTCCTAAACTCACTTTAATTATGAGGTAAACGTATTCAACCTCGTGTGCTACTTGCTGGAGATGTGCTCAGCATTGTGCAATCACCACAGCCAGGAAATTGGATGAGCCTCTTTCAGGTTATCAACAAAAGATTAGGACAATTTGCCTACAGTCGACTCTAATTCCTAATCTGGTTACAATACTATCATTTCCTGCATTTGCAACAATCACAATTTTTATTGCATCATTATTTTTAGTTTTACGATTTAATTGTTTAAAGAATGTAAAAAATAATTTTCCACATAAAACAAACAAACTTGTTACGTGGATTATAAAAGGGAAATCGTGTATTGTATAATAGGTGCAGGGAAATAGCAATATTCCGTGTCTGTAAAGTGTGCGCAAAGTGACAGGTTCTTTTATCATGAGTAAGCGTGAGATAATACCATATTCCTGTACGAAAATCTCAGAGTAGAGAAATCGGGCACTTTGCACACACTTTGCAGATGCGGAGTGCCGCTTTTTTATGTATGCGTTGCGGGAATTTATTTTTATTTATATATTTTCATTCATTTATATGTTTTTATTATTACCATAATTTGTTGTTAGTTTTGTCCTGAGCGTAATTTATTTCGTTTCGTAATCAGGGAGGTGACTTGACCGGGAAAACGGTAAAGACCGGGAAATGACCGGGAATTTTATTGACCGGGGAAAAACCGAGAAATGACCGGAAATCCATTTAAAAACTGGGAATTTATTTGACTTAACCTAGACAAATGAAAAATTTCACCAGGAAAATAGTAGAAACGACCGCTTTCTTTTTATAAATAAAAAAGAGATCATATCATTTGATTCGAAGAATGTTAATTTCCATTAAGTCTGATTCTGAAATATCGAATGTATATTATAATTATACATTATGATAAATAGTATATTAAGCTCACCTACGACTTGTACTGAAAACGTAAACAAGTCGAAATATGGTGACTTACCATAAATCACCCAAAATTCCATTTTTGGAATTTCCATAAATTTCCGGAAATTGTAGGGTCATTCATGGTAATTCTACAGAAAAATATGATGACTGACCATAAGTCATCCAAAATTTCATTAAAATTTTTTTTATAAATTTCCGGAAATTCATGGGAATATTCAGTCATATACGGTGATTTCACAGCAAAATACGAAGACTTACCATATATCACCCAAAATTCCATTTTTAAAATGTCCATTTTCCGGAAATTTATGCAAATTTTTGGTCATTTATGGTAATTCTACAGGGAAATATGATTACTTACCATAAATCACTCAAAATCCCATTATTAAAATTTCCATAAATTTCCGGAAATTTATGGAAAATTCTGATCATTTATGGTAATTTTACAGGAAAATATGGTGACTTATCATGAATCATTCAAAATACCATTTTTAAAATTTCCGTAAATTTCCGCAAATCTATGGAAGTTTTCGGTCATTTATGGTAATTCTACAGGAAAATATGGCGACTTACCACAAATCACCCAAAATTCCATTTTTTAAATTGCCATAAATTTGCGGAAATTTATCGAAATTTTAGGTCATTCATGGTAATTTTACAGGGAACTATAATGACTTACCATAAATCAACCAAAATTAAATTTTTTGAATTTCCATAAATTTCCGGAAATTTTCGGTAATTTATGGTAATTCTACAGAAAAATATGGCGACTTACCACAAATCAACCAAAATTACATTTTTTAAATTTCCATAAATTTGCGGAAATTTATTGAAATTTCAGGTCATTTATGGTAATTTTACAGGGAACCATAATGACTTACCACAAATCAACCAAAATTCCATTTGTCAAATTTCCATCAATTTCCGGAAATTTTCGGTCATTTATGGTAATTCTACAGAAAAATATGATGACTTACCATAAATCACCCAAAATTCCATTTTTGAATTTTCTGGGAATTTATGGAAATTTTCGGTCATTTATAGTGTTTCAAAGAAAAATATGATTTTTTACCATAAATTACCCGAAATTCCATTCTTTTAATTTCCGGAAATTTATGGAAATTTTTGGTCATTCATAGTAATTTCACAGATAATTTATGGTGACTTACGATGAGTAAAATAAAATGGAATGAAAAAATTTTCATAAATTTCCGGAAATTTTCGGTCATTTACGCTCATTTTTCAAGTTGTGTATCATAACTTTCCATAAATTACTGTAAAATTCTATTATTTGCAACCAAAATTTCCTCAAAGTTTCTACGGTGAGTAGGATGATTATCGTAAAATGAAAGCTTATAGATGTATAATTTTAATTATTCATCTCTGACGTCACTTTTTACTCTCTAGGGAGTAAAAAGTACTTTTTACTTCCTAGGGAGTTAAAACTAGAGCTTTAACCCCGCTCCATAGGCATCGAAAAGGCTTGAGATCATGCATGTGTAATAAAAAATAATTTATATCTTTTTCTATTATAAGAAAAACCTTTTGCGAATTTTTTGCTCCTTGAGATTTTTCTATCTTACAATTTTAATTCGAATCTAAAAGAGAGTAATTTAGGAAAGTCGTTCTTAAAATTCAAAATTCGTCACAATTTGAAAGTCCCCTCTTCTTAATTTCAAATGAAGGAAGTACTTCCAGAAGTTTTTGGAGTAGAGGCAGTATTTTGAAGAAGAAATATTTCTAAATTATAATAGGAAACTTGTTATAATTCTTCATTACGGATTCGTCATTTTTAAGATGAATAATCAACTGCTTAATTGGAAGTTAAACTCTTTTTTTGGGAATTGATTTTTTTCAGAGTGTATTATTAAATTTGAAATTCCCCTCTGGTTGAAAACGTAACTACTTCTTCGAAAATCAATTCATCTTTTTGCGGCGAAAATTCCAGTATTTAGTTGAATATTGATTTTGGAATTTAGAAATAAAACTATTTCGTTGGGAATTTTTATACTGTGAAGTGAATTCGACTTTTTTGTAAGAAATTAATCTTTATGGTTAAAAATCCATCTCTTTCGCATAAAATACATTCATGACAGTTGAAGATACATCATTTCACCTGAAAATTCATTAGTTTGGTTGAAAATTAATTTGTTTCATCTTCAGTAGAAAATTAATTTTTCTAGTTAAAATTTAACAATTCGGATAAAAATTTATCTTTTCGAATGAAAAATCCAATGATCTATTCCTACGAAAGTGAATTCTCTTGTTTATTATTATTATTCTTTATTTATTATTTCTCCTGTTTATTTTTTCTCTTTTCCTCTTGAATTTCCTTTTTTGTACGGTTACCTGTACAAGTTAGACAGTTGAATATTTGTTGTGTTATTCGAAAATGCATCTAGTGAGAAAGACCTATGTTCGTTTAACAATTGATTTTTGAATCGGAAAACGTTATTATTTACTTTTTGTTTTCAAATTATTATTTTTATATTTTCAAATTTAACTTTCTTGTTGAAAAACTGTATTTTTTGGTTGGAAATTAATTTTTGGTAAAAAATTCAATTACTCTACTTGAAAATGTATTTCTTCGGTTAGAAATTCGTCTTTCTGGCTTACAATTCAACTGCTACAGTTAAACCTTTACATTTTTATTTGAGAATCCATAATTTTGTTCAAAAATGTAACAATTTGTTTGACAAATGTTTGTTTGTTTGTTTGTTTGTAGGACCTGGGTTCGAATCCCAGCGGAGCTACAGAGTCATTTTTTCACAACTTTGAAAAAAAAGCAATATTTAAATAATTAATTATTTAAATATTGATTAGACCAAGTAGACAAAAACATTAACATCATAACATAAATTTGTTTGAAAGTTAGTTTTTCTTGTTGAAAAGTTATTTTTATTGTTATATGTAATTTTAAATTGAAACTTCAATTTATTTCAATTTAAAAATCCATAGTTGTAGTTAATAACTCATTTATGTGGCTAAACATAAATTTTTTTCAAATTTCGACTGACAATTAATTCGTCTTGTTTTGTAAAAATAGATTTATCTGTTTGAGAATTCAACTATTTTAGTTAAAGATTCTTTATTTCAGTTAAACACTCTATGTTTGGTATGAAATAGTTTTTTTTTAACCAAAAATGTTACTGTTCTATTTTCTGTTGAAAATAATTATTTTTTCCATTCGGAATTCAATCACTTTCTTGAAATAATGTATTTTTTGGTAGAAAATTATTCTTTGTATTTGAAAATTAATCTTTTTGTTTGAACATTCATCTCTATGGTTGAAAATTGCAGTGCTCTTCGTAAATATTTATAATTTTAGTTGAAAATTCATCTTGCGGTTTGAAATTCAACTGTTCCGTTTGAAGATTAATAATTTTAAGTAAAAATTCACCACTTTCGTTGAAAAATAAACTATTTTGTTATATATATGTGTTTTTGTTTTGTTATCGCGAATGGATTTTTTTCGATTGTAAGTTTAACTATTTCAATTTTTGTAAAAAAAATTGTATTTTTTCGTGGAGAGTATTTTTTTCAAAATTAATTTATTTTTCTATGTTTGACCTATTATTTCGAATGATGTTTACAATGAACGTTATAAATGGAAATTGATTGATCAATATACTACACTAAAATCATTTTTCTCCAAATTTATATAATATGCCTTATTTTCAAGATTCATGTAAAATTTCATTATTCTTAGTTTTTATAAAACAAAATCTCATTCGTATGAACCTTCATGAACTACAATAAGTTTTTTAAGGTTCGCATAGAAAATTGGTCGCACTTCAAATTCACTTTAGAAAATCAGAAGATTCTGTCAAGTAAAATAGCTAGATCTCGAATTAATTGCTTCTCCAGTTAACTAAGGCTTCTGAGTTTTCTTTATAGGTAAAGTTTAAAAGCGAGAAAGTTTCTGGGGATTCGAAAGCATTTTGGGGTAATTCGCGAAGCTCTTAAATATTATTCCAACTTTCTGAATTCCATAAAAAAAGACTCCGTCCTGGAAAACTGGAAATGTCGAAATCTCACAAGATTTTTGGAAACTGGACATATAATGTAGGTTACGAAGGAAAAAATATTAACGATTTTTGCAAAAACAGAACCAAAATTTTATTTTTCAGTGCCAAGCTTTTTTTAATTTTTACTTTTTTAACCAGCTTCATCGATTATCTTCCCCTCAAAAGTGATTGAACTGCATTATTACCTGTTATTATTAAGAAATTCACATTAAAATGCACTCACACTAAAAATGCGTACCAGTCTCTTCTATGATAAAACCGTCCAAATTTTGAAGAAATTAGGTTAATGAAAGTAACTTTTAACTAGTTGAATCATTTGGCATGAACAAAATATTTGTAATTTTCCGTATTACCCTTTAATTTAGAATAAAAAATTTTTGACGACTTTAGAACTTTTTGAACAATTAACTTTGGCAGGTTATTTCGATTACTTTTTTCAAGCACATTTATTAGGCATTTTTCAAACAAAATGGACAGTTATGTAAGGGAAAAATGAAGAACATCTAAGGATGCACTTGAAGCCATAGAAGCCTAATCTACAAAAATGATAAATAATTCTTTGGTTTGATATTACGAAGTAATTCAAAACAATATTTCGGGAAATATTTTGAAAGCCATACGCTAATTTTATACAAGGATTTATTACGCAAAGTCTTAAAGTTATCTTCACCTTTACCGTCCAGATTTTCGTTCCTTTTTTCAATGATAAGGGGGGCGACTTGACCGGGCAATGATCTGGAAATCGATAGACCAAAAAAAACGGGAAATGACCGCTTTCTTTTCATAAATAAAAAAGATATCTTATCATCTGATTTGAAGAATGTAACGTTCCTTTAATCTGATTAAAAAATATGTAAATATATCTTTACTTTAAGTGAGGAAGAATTTAATTTTTTTCCAATATACGAGAAACGTTTTACAAATTTGTTGCTCTGTGAGATTTTTTTAGCTGACTCAAATTTAATGATAGAATTGATGATAGCCCAAACATACAGAAAGAATTTATATCTTCATTCTTTCAAAAAAATATATTTTTCACGTTTTATTTGCGTTTCCTCTTCATTTATGTGACTTAGGACAGGAAATTTTTCACAGGGAACGGCAACTTTTTAAACTAATTATAATTCGGATTAGGAAGAGAGGAATTTTTGTAAATCGTTCCTCCAATTCAAAATTGGCCACAATTTGAAAATCCCCTCTTCTTAATTTTAAATGCAAAAAGTACTTCAAGCAGTCTTTATGGTAGAAATAGTATTCCGGAGAAGAAATATTTCTAAATTATGATAGAAAACTTGTTTACATTGTTCATTGAAAATTTATCCTTTTTTATGTTGAAAAATCAACTTTTTGTTTAAGATTTAATTTTGTTTGTTGGAAATCGAATTTTTTTGTTAGAGTTGCGTTATTTTGATTCAAAATTTACCTCTTGTTGAAATTGTAACAACTTTTTTGAAAATCAATCCATCTTTTCTTGGTGAAACATTAAGTATTTAGTTGAATATTGATTTTTGAATTTGAGATTAGAGCTATTTCCTTGAGGATTAATGTACTTCGTGAGAAATTTGCCTTTTTTCTAGAAAATTATTAATCTTTATGGTTGAAAATACATCTTTTTGCTTGAAATACATCTATTGCCGTTGAAGATTCATCATTATACCTGAAAATGCATAAGTTTAGTAATTTAGTTGGAAATCCATTTCTTTCACTGACAATGTAACTGTTACAATTTTAGTGGGAAATTTTAAAAATTCGACAATTCTGTAAAAATTTGTCTTTTAGATATCCAACTTTTCCGTTGAAACTCCACATATTTTGTAAAGGAATCGATTTTTTGATGGAAAATTATCTTAATATTCTTTTTTAGTTAATATTAATATTAATGTTAATATTCTTCTCCAAAAATTCTCCATTCAAGTTATACAGTTAAACATTTTGTATTTTAGTCGAACATTCATCGAGTTCGAAACTCTTATGTTTGGTTTTGAATAATTCTATGAGCCAAAAATGTCACTATTCAATTTTCGATCGAAAATTTTAATTTTTTAAGTTCAAATTTCAATCGATTAGTTTAAAGATTGTATTTTTCGGCTTAAAACGTAATTTTTTGTCAAAATTTGAACTATTTTAGTTGAATTTTCATCATTCCAGTTAAAAATTCGTCTTTCTGGTTTAAAATTCAACTTCTTTAGGTAAAAAATTACAATTTCAGTTGATTCCTCATCATTTTGTGTAAAAATGTAATAATTTTTTTGGAAGTTAGTTTTCTCCGTTTGTTGGAAGTTAGTTTTTTTTTGTTATAAGTAATTTTTTTCAGTTGAAAATTTAACTGATCCCAAAAAAAAATGCCATAGTTTTAATTAAAAATCCATTTACTTAGTTAAACATCCATTTTTTTTCAATAAAAAATGCTCGTTAATAATTTATCTTCTTCAGTGAATGTTAGTTTTTGCTTTTGCATTTTTTTTGTTATAAGTAATTTTTTTCAACAGAAAGTTTAACTTATTTCAATTGAAAATTCCAAAGATGTAGTTAAAAATTCATTTGTTTGGGTAACTTCAAAATTTGAATATTAAAATTCTGGTTAAGAATAATTTATCTTTTTTATTAAAAACTTATTCATATGTTTGAAAATTTGACCCTTTTTGTTGATGATTCTTTGTTTTAGATAAAAACTCTTATGCTAGGTTCAAAATTGTTTTTTTTTTTACCTACAAATGTTACTGTTCCATTTTTTGTTGAAAATAATAATTTTTCGAGTTCGAATTTCGTCTATTTTGTTGAAACATCGTATTTCGTCTTAAAAAAATAATCTTTCTATTTGAAAATCAATCTTCTTGTTTGAATATTCACTTTCATAGTTGAAAATTGATGTGCTCCAATTAAATATTTTTCTTTGGAAATTCATCTTCTTGATTAGAGAATGAACTATTTTGTTGAAAATCCGTTATTTAGTATCGTAAATTGATTTTTTTTACTTGTAAGTTTAACTGTTCCGGTCTTTTTTAAATTGATATTTTTTTGGTGAATATTCGAGTATTCTTGACAAAATTGATTCATTTTTCAATGTTTGGTGTGTTGTGTTAAAGAATGTATAGATTGAACTGAACGTCATGAATTAAAATAAATGTTTGCGTTTTGCGACATTCATAAATATGTTACTTCTAGCTGACCGGGAAAATTGAGAAACTTGACCGTGAAGAACCGGGAAATGACCGGAAATTAAAAATCGTCCTCCGAATCTCCACCCTTATGATATAAAGTTGCACTTTTGTATTCTGCGCGAAATTTTTCTTGAAAAGGTATAGAATCCTTTCAAAATTTGCTCTATTGACACGAAATTCAATACATTTTCAAATACACTGAGAATAGGATTCTGAGATTTTTGGATGAAAGGAAAAATTTTCGGATGATATGAAAAATTTTCCAGAAGATTCCAGTCTATAATGAAAATGCCTTTTTCATTACTTCAACAACTTTTTAGGGTTCATATTCAACATTTTATATTTATATTTTATATTTCATACTAAGTTTTAGAAAATATTTTCACCTGATGATCCATTTAATTTGAAAATATGTGCTATTTGCTTTTGAGTACTTCAGTAAGCCTCTCTGGTTGAAAATTTGAAAAGAAAAAGTCTGTAAAAAAATATTCCCACATTAACTTTTGTTTGAAAAAATCCCAATTTTCAAACATCATTAAAAAATGACAGAAATTGGTATTGTTTCAGAAATGTATGCAATGTTACTTGAATCGTGTATCTTTCCTCAAAAATGTAAGTCATTACGATATTCCATTAAAAATACAAGTAGAAAAATATCAAGTATCCGAAATCAAAATGTATCTTTTCATCTTTTCAACTAGGGGATAACGAGGGAAAGTCAGGGTTTTTAAATACAGATTTATCCTTCGTGCTTTTTTTGTTTATAGGTTATGATTTTCAGCTCAGATTAACTCCACCGAAGCAATCTAAAATCTGGTTGTGACTCCATTCAAATCCGGATTAAATAGCTTTGAAAGAAAAAATTTATATTTCCAGAGCGAGAAGGACCCTTTCAAACGGGATGAAAAATGGTCTTATAATTTATTCTTGTATTTTAGCATCCATTTTCGATTCTTCATGAAATATTCTCTTTTCGGATTACAGTATAATTTTTAATACAATATTTATCTGAATATATTATACATAATATTTAACATTTATTATGTATCTCATTTTAAAGTTCTTACTCAACTAGAAATATTCATTAGGAACTTGGGACCGAAGGAAACGTTTTCTTAATGAACTATTAAATCGCTGCTATCAGATTGAACCTCAATTTCCGTTTTGGTTATGAAGTTAGAAATAAGAAGTTCATAACCCGAATGATATTAAAACTTGATTCGAAAGTTAGAGACTTATAGGTAGGAAACCTATTCCTACGGAAACTAATCGCGTTATTCAATCAAATTGGAGAGAGACGATTCCTTTTATTTCAATCAATTAAAATCGAAACCTAATTGAGCGAATAAGAATTAACTATCTCAAATTTTCAATACCTGGGTAAATGAATTTTTATGCATGCAGTCTGAATTATATTATGTTTATTTAAGTTTTTAAAAGCCCAGAAATTTTTACTCTTCCGAAAGTTGATTGAGGTGAATGTTAATTAATTAAGTTTTGAGATTGAGGTCTAAATTTCGTACAAGCTTGATTTAACTGATGTCTAAAAGGCAAGGATCTCAGGCTGCCTTGTATTCACGTCATGGTTATGTCCAAACTGCAAAGTTTATATGATCTCCAAACTTCAGACCAAACTCAAATAAGTTTCCGCTGAGCACAAAGTTCATAAGAAATTGAAAAAAGAATTTCCGGTTTGACAATATTCTCTCTTTTCTGATGCATCCGCAGTGGGAAGGTCCAAAAATGCATCAGAAAAATTTATTTTTCGAATTTTTATGCGCATGCCCCATGACGTTTAACACGTATTTCCCATAAGAAAAAAAGACGTTTTTGTGAATTTTATTCAGAATTCTCAATATAACGTGAATCGAGTTCGAAATTGGCCTTTTCTCTTCACAATCACACAGAATGCTAATGAAAAAATACTTTTCAAATATCACTCCCATAAGTCTGTGTTTTAGGGTCCCAAAAAACCCCATAAGTGAACAAATGGATTTTTCGAGTTTTTAGCGCTAATTATGATTTTTTGCGGTTTTTTTAACGCAAATTGTTTCAGATACATGGAATTGTACTTTATACTGATAATAAGATGTTTATTTAGATTGTTTAAATAATTTATTATTGTTTCTAGCGACTTTTTCTAAGAAAAGGGTTAGGCAGAGAAGGTTTTTTTGAATTTTCCAACTTATTTTCAACGTTTTAGTTATAGCGAGGTAATAATTAATTACAGTCAACCTAAACAAAGTAATTATCTGAATAAATTTGTCAAAAATAATTGTTTAAACAGATTGGTAATGTTTATAGCTATCTTCTTCTAGATTATTACTACACAGTTGTGGTTTTTCCTGAAATTTTTAACTTTTTATCGCTTTTCGATTAGATTGAAGTAATAATTAATTCATATTAAGAAAATAATTATTTCAATAATTTATTAACATTGCGTATAATATTTTGTGTGCTTAATAAAAGAAATTTGCGTTTTTTTCTGAAATTTTCAACTTTTTGCCTATTTTTCACTCAAAGTGAGTTAATATTCAATTTAATTTAACAAGAATAACTGTTTCAACAATTTGTTAATAATTATAACAATATTCTCACAGATCATTGCTAAAAAGTTGCAGTTTTTTCTGAAATGTTTAACTTTGCTCCACCTTTTTAGTTGTAAACAAATAATAAATAAACATTAGAGAGAATCATATTCTAAATAGTATTGTATTGTTTCAGGTAGATTATTTTTGTTCTTTTCCTAATGTTAATAAAAAATTAAATTGATTGGAAAAGCTGAATTCATTCAGTGAAATTTGAATTTTCAATTCTCTACTGAAATTATAGATCTTCGACGCGAACATTGAATTTTTAAGAAAGTAGTCCTTTTTCCAACCAAAGAGTTTAATTTTCGACCTAAAAATATGAATTTATAATCGAAAATATAATCGTGGTATTTGAAAAAAAAAAAAATTTTAATAAAAAAAATCTAATTTAACCAACAAATATATCAATTCAACCTAATTCAATCTAATTGAATTTCAATCAAATTTCATCCAGTTCGAAGTTATATATTTCAGAAAAAACCACAACTTCCTAGCACTTTTCTAAGAAAAAATGGTTGTATTCGAGAATTAATTGTTTTAATAAGCATGTTTGTTAACTCGCATTAATTATTACCTCACTGAGTGAAAAGTGAACAAAAAGCTTGAGAGTTTAGAAAAAAACCGCAACTTTTTAGCACTGATCTAAGAGAAGATAGCCGTAAACAATGATGATTTAATTGAGCAATTATTTTTGTAAATTAAATTAAATATTAACTCACTTCAAGTGAAAAGTGGGCAAAAAGTTAAAAATTTCAGAAAAAACCGCAAGTTTCAATCATTAGGCAAAGCAAATATTATTAGCAATGATAATGAATTGTTTAAACAATTATTTGTTTAACATGAATTAATTATTACTTAAATCTAATTCAAAATTGTTAAAAAGTTCAAACTTTCAGGTAAAAACCGCAACTATTTGGTAATAACCTAGAAGAAGATAGCTATAAAGATTTACAATTTCTTTAAACAATTGTTTATGCTAAGTTAAATTAAATAATTACCCACTTCAAGTGAAAAGTGGACAAAAAGTTGTAAATTTCAGAAAAAGCCGCAACTTTGTAGCATTATTCTAACAGAATGTTGTTATGAATAATAGCAAATTGTTTAAACAATTATTTTTGGTACCTTTAATTGATTATTACCTCGCTTTAACTGAATCGTTGGAAATAAGTTGAAGAATCCAGAAATTTCCGTTGTTGGAAAAAAAATACAGTTGAAAAATTCAGGAAAAACCTTGACTTTCAGACCCTTTTCTAAGAGAAAGTTGATAGAAACGAAAATAAATCGTTTAAACAATTCAAATATACATCTAATTATCAGTATAAAGTAGTATTTCATGTATTTGAGACAATTTGCATTAGGGAAACCGCAAAAAAAATCTTAATTATCGCCAAAAACTCGAAAAACCCATTTTTTCACTTATAGGGGTTTTTCGGGACCCTATAAAACAGACTTATGGGGGTAATATTTGAAAAGTAATATTTCATTCGCATTTTGTGACAAATTGTGAAGAGAAATGGTGAATTTCAAACTCGATCCACCTAGTATTGAGAACTCTGAATAAAATTTACAAAAACTTATTTTTTCTTATGGGAAATACGTGTTAAACTTTATCGCCCTAATCCGCAGTCTCGTCGTCTTTTTTTATCATAAAAACTATTGTATATATAATATCGAGTTTAATACAAAATATTGGTAACTTGGAATTTTTCTGTAATTCATTCATTTTGTTCTAATATTTCCTCATTGTGATAGCGGAAAACAGTATGTGTTTCTTCTTTTATTAATGTATTTTATTATTCTCATAAATGAGAGATGGATAATAAAACTTTTCTTAACATTTTGCAAAAGTTCAAATTGGAAAAGAGTAATAGAGAAGTTTCATTTCACTTTTTTTTCTAAATTTTTGCTACAAGTTGATGTTTTTTTCACTTTTTTTTTTGACTTTTCCTTACTATGTGTTTCTTGTATCCTTCACCTTATGGTGAGACCATTTGGCGTCTTTTTAGGACTTCATAAGCACTTTTTTTAATTCGGAAGTTTATAAAAGAATCCATAGAGCCTTTTCGTTAACAATTTATTTACATTCATTCTGAAATTACACTTTGAATTCTCAGTTTCACGAAAGCTCCCGTTGAGGGTCCTGCTCTTTTATGAGGATTATAAGGGACACCACGAGGGAAGCCTATCTTAAATCCTTACGGATTAACATGTCTTCTTCATGGGGGGCCAAAGCTGGATTGCCCTTAAGGGCCCCCATGATCTAAGGGCAATTCATGAGAAACTCCATTTTTCCACGCGAGTTCTTCTAAAAAGAAGCGTGGCCTATTCGGTCCTGCCTCAACGAAGGAGGCGAGCAGCAGACTGACCGGGAACCGTGATCGTCGACTAAAACTCAACTCACTCAAGGAAGGTACCACAACCCGAACTCACCGATTTTGATAATTTTTGTATATGTTGTAGTACATTGAAAAAACAAAAGATTCGTATTTTTTTTATCGGCGGAAAAACATATTTAAGGGGTGAAATCCACCCTCAAAGGTCACCCCCAAAAACATTTTTTCTCAAATAACTTTTCTTCTAATCAATATTTTTTGGTCAAACCAAGTGGGCAATAATTCTTATGAAAAGTAAAACAAAT
>WSXT02170179.1:0-23063 GCA_011762715.2 Neuroterus valhalla | reverse complement strand
GTATACGTCGAGCCTTGTCGCTCACACACAGCTGGTGCCAACATGTTGAAAAAGTCCCCAGACTTGACATGGCATCAGTTTGGAACAAACCAGCCTATCTAATACACCATCCAGTTAGTATATAGAGATCAGTGGTTGATTCTGGTCTCCGATTCTTCAATGAAACATAATCGATACGTCGAGAATCGATTCTTTGAGAAAAGAATCGAATGATTTGAAAGAATCGAGTGAAATCGCCCATCCCTAGTAGAGAGTGAACTTTAACTCGTTTGCGTCGCCTAGAGGACCACGGGTTACGTAGATAGATGCGCGACTCGCTCGCTAATTCCAGTCCGCTGGCTGGCGTAGTGGGAGTACGAAGACCCTACAGATAGACTGACGGCAGCGCCAGCATTGGCCGGCCATTGAGACAACGTTACATGTGATGCGTATATGTGCTGTATATGTATTATACATCTGTGACCAATTTCAAAATTAAATTTATTGACTAAGAAAGTGAATGAACCAATAGGAGAGTATGTTTAAAAATATATGGTGTGGAAGCAGTTACTCCCAGTACATTTATAGTGTTATTCGAAGCACAATAAAAATGTATCAAGACTGTTCTTTATACTTGATGTACTTCTGTACATTTTCACCAATCGGTTTACACATTCTTCTGATTCTTGTTTTCGATTTTGGAAGACAAAAAACAGACACGATAAATTAGGCCGCGGAATTCTGGTTGGTTAGGTGACCCAACAAATTTCAACAAACCAGAAATCAAAATTTCAAACAGAATATCTTATTTTCTATAAAATACAGTTGTATATCTTTATTGCCTTATTAGTCTCTGATGCTGCTTGAATAATGTCAATAATACTACCCAGTCATTCATATAATATAATATAGAGGATACACATTTACACTTTTTGAATGCCTTTTTTTATGCCTATAACACTTCTCGCATCGCAAACGTACAGTTCCCATTCATCGCGTGAAAACTATGATTGAGTAAGAACTGGTTCTAATCCATATTGTGAGTTAGGATAAAATTTCATACATAAGAAATTATAATTTTTGAATTTTTATTACATTATTAGGCTCTGTCTTACATTTTGTGAGTATGTTATTTGTTGAAGGTGGAAAATTATCAATTGGCGTAACATACGGCTCCAAAGAGTGCAGCCATTTCATTCGAATATATTTCAAGGAATAAGAATATGTTTCTTTATCATTCGGGATTACTTGGCATATGCCTATGGCTATTCAATAATTCCTATTCAGAGCCTCTGATTTGAGATTTCACAGTGGAGGACAATTTTCCATTGCAACTGTTTTGAGAACTGAAGAAGTTATGAATATTTGTTATATTTACAAAATTTTCATACTGCTGAAGAGAGTAATACTCAATTGGATGATGCATGTTGAACAATGAATGCTCATGTATTTTTACGTTCAAATATTCAACATTTCGACATATGATGATACCTGCTGTTACGCTAACAAGTTAATTGATGCGCGTGTAAGTAACTGACTAACCTCTCCAAAAGAAGCACTTAAGAGTTTTCTGGTTTGATCCGACTCTATATTGAATCATGCTGATGTTTCTTTGTGAAGTTTGCAAACAATTTTCTCATGCATCATCGTCATGATTCAATACCTAGAATAAATTTAAATATCTTGAGCTAGATTGAATCAGAAAACTCAAGGTTGTTTCTTTTTTAGAGGGCAGTAATAATAGTTGTTATAAAATAGATCAATAATAATTATCATGAGAAGAAAGGATGTTGTCGTATTGTCCTTTACGTGAGCATTTTTTGTAGCAGTCGACGTCACCTGCAGTCGATTTCACGTATTCTAAGCCATCAGTCAAACAGAACTTAATTCCTCCTGCAACCTAGAAACATATTTTTCTTTTGATCAAAATTTATAGATAACTTAACCCTCATTCAGTTTGCAGGATACCGTGAAATATTTTGTCTACTCACATAACATGCGTAAAGCTCACACCCAAAATGTGGAACTTCCTCCTGGAAGAAACATCATTTCGGTAAATAGGAGCACTTCTCATCGAGGTCTTTATGACTTTATAATTTAGAGTCGTACATAATAAACATTTGAAGTACAGTTCCAATAATTTTATTTACTTTATGATGCTACTACATATACGTTCAAACACGCAAATCGGTGCTTCCGCGTATGCACTGGCGTTCAAAATCAACTTCTACCAAAGGGGGCATTCGGTTAGTCTCAGAGGACCCTGCACACTTTGCAGTCAAAAGATTCAAAATGTAGTTAAGCGAGAAAAGTATAACCACCGACAATACTAGCAACACTGGCAAACCGAGTGCCGCTAATAGAAACAAAAAAACAGCACTGTTCCGTTTGTAACAAGAAAAACCATAGGGCTTTCGAAGCAATGTGAATACTGTTCTAAATACTGGAGGTGAAAGACAGTTTAGTGAATAAATACAAGACTCTAGCTCAGGTCAGTTGTCAAGAAAAAAAGTTAGTCCAGATCCTAAAGGCCATGTAACGGTACTGTCCTAGAAATAAAAAGCTTTTTCAGAATAATCAAAGCAAAAGACATTCCGGAAAACCTTTTGACAGTCCATCTAGTTAAAACAATACAATAGACTCGTCCAACCAACCGAGACGAGACACCTGGGTAGTCCAGCCAGTTTAAACAAAACTTCATATCAGTCCAACCAACAGAGGTAAGACACTTTGAAAGGCAAGCCAGTTGGAACGAGACTGTAGATCAATCGAACCAACAGACGCAAGACATGTTATCAGTCTAGCAAGTTAAGACAAAACTATAGATTTTTTTGACTAATAGGGGCAAGGCATGTGATTAGTTAAGCCAGTTAAATAAGACTTTAGGTCAATACAGCCAATGGAGGCAAGGCATATTATTAAGTAAGCCAGTTAAGACAAGACTCGACCAGTCTGATCAAGAAAAGCATAACACTCTATTAATTCAGACAGTTGAGGCAAGATAATAGATCTGAACAACCAACAGAGGTGAGACATGTTATTGGTCTAGCCACTCAAGACAAGACTACAGATCATACCAACCAACCAAAGCAAGGCATGTTATTAGTCTTGTCAGTTAAGACAAACTTGTCTTCGCTAGGCTTGTTATACAAGAAGGCTTTACAATGTACCTTGGCTTGTTAATGACCGTGACCGCGACTTGCATCGATCACGTTTTCGAGCAATGATATCGTAATCGTAGTAATATTTGATCTGCTGTGACTAGTTGGATGCATACTCAAAAAACCATACTCTACGTGCATAAAAGCCTCAGCGTGGAGAAGCTCGTCCTGACTGTCTGGAATAATAACATGTTTCGCCTTTGTTGATTAAACTGTTCTACAGTTTTGTCTTAACTGCATAGACCGATAATATATAATGTTTCTCTTGGTTGGATTGATCAATAGTCTTCTCCTAACTGGTCAGACCAATAACATGACTTGCCTTTGTTGGTTGGATTGTTCTTTAGTTTCTTATCAACTAGCAGGACTAACGTCGTGTCCCACCCTTGTCGGTTTGACGGATCCATAGTCGTGTCCTAAATGACCAGACTTATAACATGCCCGGCCTTTCATAGATGTACTGATCTCTGCTCCTGACCTTATTGTCTGGAAAACCAAAGCATTCTACCTCCGTCATTTGAACTGATCCATGATCTTGTTTCAATTATTCAAAAAATCTTTACATTATCAGGACAGTCGCATTACATTGTTTCTAGTAGCTTAACTGGTTTTGCCTTTGATAACTAACCTGATCTACAGTCTTGCATTCATTGACTGAACTGTCCCAAAACCTTCAACATTTTGAACATTATTTACATCGCCAGGAGAACCCCATAATTTCCCCCATCACCATAATAGCGCTATTCGGTTGCACCTGTTAGCAGGGCTGGTCTTGTAAGTGTTTTAAATGTTGTCAGTGATGATGCTGATCATATTTTATTAAAGGATCCTCAAGGAGCTTTATATTAAGAATGAAGGAATCTTGTTTACTAGATGTAATTACAATACAGAAACTTCAGATAACTGACTTCAACTTACCGGTGGTAGGTTCGGACTGGTGTTTCCTCCTCGGCCGAAACTGCAGTTGCAATGACCTAAAGAATAGACAAAGATAATAATTTGATTATTCCTCTCATAAAGGAAATAGAACTGGGCTTGATGTATCAATAGTTATGAAAGTTATGAGGTGAAAGGAAGTATTTATGATAGATGGTGTTACACTGGCATCGTATTGGGATCAACTCATCAGATCAAATATATAATTATTTTTCTTCAATTTTTGAAGCAAATACTTTCGCAGAAATTAGAGATAGTATTTTTCATAATAATGATCACTTACTGCATAAGAAAGCGGCTGCTATTCTTAAAGTCATTTTCGAAAACCGAATATCAGACAATATTCTTCTGTACCAATATCTTTTTCTAAGAAGGAACTCGCAAGATCGCAGATTGTGACGATAAACTTATTTTTTGCAGAATGATAACTGTCGTTCTTACATTTTTTCTATATGGGATTTGCATGAACGTGATCAACACATTATTCAAGTCCAGTGTAAGTACGCATAATTTCACAATCTCATCTTGTGAAATAAATTTTATCTAAAGAAAACAGAGCCGTTACGAAGCAAAGCATTAAATTTGCTCACTAAGTTATAAATACTTTCAGGAACTCGTTATGTGTGATATATTTTGTTTTGAAAACACGTGAAACTTCGGAAAAGCAAAATGAATAGCAATAAGAATCTTAAATTTTATTGACACATAATAATTACTTTTCCTAATGTATAAAGATCTGAAATTGTTCTGATACAGTTTGTAAAGATATAAATATACGAAACGAGGAGAAGAGAAATTCGTTAAAATTTGCGGATATTAGAATTAATTCGTGATCCCTAATTTTTCATGCTGACCAGAGGCAGCTATAACAGAATACTTCCTTGTTTCAAGCTTTTCACGTAGATAGAAAAAACTGGAAACAGCCTGACCATCAACCATATTAACTGGACTTCAAACTATAAGTGCCGGAATATACCCGTTTCCTATAAAAAATAGGTTCTGAGTTAGTCCGCATATGATAGGGATGCTTTTGTTTCAACCTTGTAGATTTGAGAGCTGAATAAATTGCTTATTATCGACTCAAAATAAAGATATCTGAACGACTTTTTTCTCGGATTTTCATTGCGGATGCAACGGTTACATTGGATTCGGAAAAGATCCTTCTCAATTTATAATTCGTAATTCAAGTTCTTTTTCACTTGTCCTCCTTAGGGCAACCCTAATACACGCTAGCATGACCAACCTTCAATCGGATGATTGAACCTCTCCGAACGTCAAATAGCTTCCATAATTTCCGAACTTTGTCAAACTCTCAAGTCTTACGAGGTAGCACTTTTATCCCGCGTACTTCTAACTCCAAAAACACCAAATCCAGCCAAAAGTCTGAATTCTATGGACACTCTTCAGTCCACTAGCGATCTCGAATTTCCGCCCGAAAACTCCACAACGTCTTCCAAACTGTGAAATCAAAACAGTCCATACGCGAGCGCATTTCTAGTCCCACCAAATCAGTACCCCGCTTACTTTCTGACGATAAGTCTGTTTTCTGAAACTCAAACTAATCCGATGAAGATCAGTCAGTTACCGAGGAACGGAGTCCTCCAGTTATCCGTACCCTCCGTAAAGATCTCTGGCCGAAAATCTATTAAGCCCTTCTCAAAGCTGATATTCCTATACACCATTCGAAAAACACCTCTGACGCAATAGTTGTCTGTCTTCAAACAGTAGATAGTCTTCGCACTATCCTCCCTCAAACTAGAAAGGGATAAAATCTATTACACTACCAACCAGCTCAAGTAAGATAAAGACCTTATCGTTGTCATCAGAAGAGTCGACGAATTTCTTTCTGTAGAATGTATCTTCGAAAAACTGTAAACTAAAATTCCCTCTGTTAAGCTTGTTCATTGCGTGCAAAACGGCGGAAAATCTGGCCCCTGGTGGTCGCCCATTTGGACCCTCCCTCTCCTTCAGCCAAGTCGATATTCGAGATCAAATTTCTCGCTGGCATCAGCGTTCGGGTTGAAGTCAGGAGAAAATCCACCCTTATTCCTCAATGCTGTCGTTGCCCCCAATACTTCCACACCACAAATTGCTGCCATGCCTCCCGGTCTTGCACTTTCTGCAGACGCAGTCACGCCACAGCTTCTTGCACAGTCAGACACCAAAAAGATGCAACTCCATCTTGTCTCAATTGAAAAGGTCATCATAGGGCCAACTTCTGTGGTTGACCGAAAGTCCATGAAAGACTTGATACCAAGTTGAGCTTAACTCACCAGCTTCCGAAACCCAAGTTCACTGCAAACCCTCCTCCGCTTCCTGAACCTTGTAGCGCCACCAAACCCGCTTCCTCACAACGCTACTTCGCTGACGTAATCTCAGCTCGTTCATCTCCCAAGTCCCAGACCAGCCTTAATCCTCTCTCAATACCGATCCTCCACAGAATCAAAACTTCAGGAGCTTTTTCGTGACTTCTCTTCCGACTCCCCTGCTGCCTTCAAGCACCCAATTTCAGGACGCCCGTAAAAACATACTTACTATTCTCACGTGGAAGGCCAACGGAATCTTTATTCCAAAGCGACTAGAACTGTCTCTCCTCCTTAACGATAAGTCCATCGACCACGCCGACGTTACCGAGTCTAATCCTAATTCTACAAAGTGACTTCATATCCCAGATTTTTGCGTATACAGGAAAGACTGTCCTTTCTCTAAAGGCAGTGGTGTGACGCTTCTAGTTCGAAACACTCTCCGCCACTCAGCCAACAGCACAAACTATTCTCCATGCAAAGTAAGTTGAATCATAATTCACCTTGTCTCAGGCCCTCTTCGTATTCTATCACTCAACTCTTCTCCACGTACCAGAGACATCTCTGAAATACCTAACCTTTTCAACCTTTATACCTCGACTCTGGTTGTCAGCGATCTTAAAGACAGACACAGGGCCTAGGGTTATGATACAAATACCACTAAGGGTAATGCTTTCCTTGAAACCCTGACTCGCCATAACCTTACTATTAAGGCTCCCCAAAACCTACCCACTTTCCTAGCTCTCTTGCACATCAACCCGAAATCTCCGACATCTTCTTATCAAAGAATATCGTCCTTGACAGGGACCAACGGTCTCTTTCTAAACTTACCTCTGATAACAACCCAGTGCTCCTATAGTGGTCGGGTTCCCCGAATCTCCCACCCCCCACAGGCTCAAAAATTGATAACCTTTATCTCAAACATATTCTGAAAAGTGATACTCTCAAATACTTCCAAAACTTCCAGAATGGTTTCTGCAAACGTCATGGAACAACTCATTCACTTTCGAATGAGAAAATATTTCAATTTCGAAAAGAACATCGCTGGGAGAACAAAAGAAAAGAATTTCCAATAAAAAATTTTAATTTCTACCAGAGAACAATTTCCTGCCAAAGGAGAAAACAATATCCGACCTCATTATTGAACTCTCAAATAGAAAAGGTAGATTCTTCCGAGAAATGTGGAATATTTCATTCAAAATCTGGAATTCCAACTAAATAATTAAATTACAAGACAACTGTTAGAATTTTTAAATCCAAATTATAAATTCTATACGGAACGATTGTATTTTCAAGAAAAAAATTAATTATAAGTTAAATCTGCAACCAATGAAATGATATTCAAAAAAGTGGTTTAAATTTCGAACAAGTAAATCATATATTATCTTTCTGGATTCTATTAATTCAGTTCAAATAAAAATGCTGTTTACAGAAAACATATGCTACTTTTCACAGATAATTCATGGTAATTTAGGGTAAGTAACCCGAAATCCCATTTAAGAATTTCCATGAATTTTAAAATTGTACTCCCTGGGGAGTAGAAAGTACTTTTTACTCCAAAGGGAGTGAAAAGTAGAGCTCTAGCCCCTCTCCATAGGCGTCGAAAAGGCCTGAAATCATGCATGTGTTATGAAAACTTATTCTGAACCCAAATAGACGAATCCTCAACAAAAGTTAAAAAGTAGTAGAAGTGCTTTTTACTCCCTAGGGGGTGAAAAGTTTCGTCAGAGAAGAATAATGAAAATTATACATCTATAAGCTCGCAGCTTACAAAAATCAGCCCGTTTACCTTTGAAACTGTAAGGAAATTTTGGTTGCAGATAAAATAACATTTCGGTTATGTATAGAAAGTTACCATGCATAACAGATAAAATTATCGTCAATTACTGAGAATTTCGGGAATTTTTCAATTGAATTCTGGGTTATTTATCTTAAGTTACCGTAAATCCATCTGAAGTCAACATGAATTGCTTGTGAAAATATTATGAATTTGCGGAAATTTTCCAAATTAAATTTTGGCTAATTTCTGCTTAATTACCACATTTTCCTGTAAGATTTCCATGTATCACAGAAAATTGCCATAAATTTCCGGAAACTCATTAAAATTTCTAAATCGAATTTGGAATTTCTAAACTTCTCTGCGATCATGCTTCTTTTTTTGGAAATCTAATATTCGACTTACACTGAAAGCATACACTCTTCGGAAAAGTTCTTCTTGTCTCCCTATGTGTATAATATACTAATCATTTATTAACGGTCCACTGTTCCATTTCAGGGAATAATTTTTACTTTGTACAAGAAGTATCACTTCTTGGACCATTTTGCATTTATTCTTTCGTTCCTTCTTCCAACTTGGAATGTTAAGAAGTTACGTTTCCCCTTTGTATCAAACGACTTCCATTAATTTAAATATGGCTTGAGCTTGAATTGTTGTAAAATTTTTTTGTTGAAATTTGAGAATATAAAATTTCTAAAAAAGTTGTTACAGGAATATTTGCTGAGCTGTTCTTCAGATCGATTAATTTTTGTAGTCAATCCTTTTTCTGTATAACACAATAATTGAAAAATTTGTTTGATAATTAATCTACTAAATTAAAAAATATTTCTTTCCTATAGGAATAGAGAAATTAAATAGTTATTTTAGCTGTAAATTTCACTTTTCAAATGAAAACGCAAGTACTTCATAAGAAGATGAACTTTTGTTTGAAGAATAAATTTATTCAATAGGAAAATTCCTTCTTCAGTTGACATTTCTATGGACTCATGAATATGAATCTTGAACAAAATATTATTTCCTCCTTCACGAATATTCCTGAATTTTGAGAATGAATTGGGACATTTTATATTTCGTTACGTATGCGGAAAGTGCGTGTTTTATCTTAATCATGTTTTGATCTTCAACTTTCAGAAATTGTTTTCCGGAAATCCATCTCTCTTATTGCTAGTTTGGAATGAATTGTTCTAAGTGAACATTAAGGGGGTCCCAACAATTTTTTCTCGAATTTTTATGCAAAACGCTTGGGGATTTGTTCGAATCCATAAAAAAATTGAAGCATTTTTTTTGTTTAAGAAAAATTATATTTAGATGTGATGCAAGCCCCATGAAGTTCAACACGTATTCCTCACAAGAAAAAAAGACGTATTTGTAAATTTTATTCAGAATACTCAATATTCTTGCTAATAATATTTTTTTCGCTTGATGATAGAAACTTGTGGTTTTTTCTGAAATTTTTAACTTTTCGCACACATTTCATTCGAAGTGAGTTAATTTCTAATTCGATTTAACAAAACTGATTGTTTGAACAAAGTATTATTGTTGATTGCGTCCTTCTCTTAGATTAGTGCTAAAACGTTGCGGTTTTTTCTAAACGTTTAAGCTTTTTGTCCACTTTTCACTTAGTGAAGTAATCAATTATGCGAGTTAAGAAACGTGCCTATTTGAACAATTCATTATTGTTTGAAACCATTTTGTCTTAGGCGAGTGCTAGAGAGTTGTGGTTTTTTCTGAAATATTTAACTTTGCACTGAATGGAATTTGGATGAAATTCAATTAGATTGAATTAGTTGAATTGATTTAATTGTTGGTTAAATTAGATTGTTTCCCATTTAAAATAAAATTTTTTCTTAAAATATCAGCCATTGTGTTTTTGATTGAAAGTTTATATTTTTAGGTCGAAAGTTCAAATCTTTGGTTGAGAGTTGAACTACTTTCTTAAAAACTCAATTTTCGCGTTAAAGATCCATAATTTTAGCAAAAAATTCGAAACTCAAATTTCACTGAATGAATTCACCTTTTTATTTTCAATGATTTTTTTTCGAATATTGGGAAAAGAACAAAAATAATTTATCTCAAACAACAGAACAATATTTTAAATATGATTCTCTCTAATGTTCATTCACTATTTGTGAACAACTGTAAAGGTTAAGCAAACCTAAACATTCCAGAAAAAACTGCCACTTTCTACTTTCGATCGGAGAAAAGATAGCCAGAAAGAACTAAAATTTGTTTAAATAATTACACTTGTTGAATGAAATTGAATATCAACTCACTTCAAGTGAAAAGTGGGCATAAAGTTGAAAATTTCAGAAAAAACTGCAAGTTTCTACCATTGAGCAAAGGAAATATTATAAGCAATGGTGATGAATTGTTTCAGCAATTATTTTTTCAACATATATCAATTATTGCTAGTGAATAGTGAGGTAATAATAACTAGATACCTAACTAAGATGGAATTTAATTATCGGTAAAAAACCACGATTGTGAAGTATTAATCTGAAAGAAGATATCCATAAACATTTACAATTTTTTAAAGCGATTCCTCTTTTATATTGTTATCAATAATAACAAATTGCTTGAACAAGTAATATCCTTAGCTTTTATCAATTATTAACTCGCCTCAACTGAAACGTTGGAAATAACTTGAAAAATTAAGAAAAAACCTTGACTTTATAACCCTTTTATAAGAGGAAGTTGCTATAAGAACAATAATAAATTGTTTAACCAATTTAAATAAACATCTTGGCATCTGAGAATTCTGAATAAAATTTACAAAAACTTCTCTTTATCTTATGGGAAATACGAGTTAAACTTCATGGGGCTTGCGCCATCAATAAATAAATTTTTTTTCGAAAAAGAAAAAAAGCGTTTATTTCTATTATTCTATTATGGGCACCCGGTCGTCTAGCGCTCGTAAATTTAAGGCTTTTTTGAGCTTTTTTTTTTGTAATGAAAGAGGTGAATCGCAATTATAAAGTTTTGTAGGTATATTTTAACACTTAAATAGAATACAAAAACAATGATAGAAAAAAAAAAATTTTTAATAATTTTTAAAATGGCGCGGAAGATGACCCCTTCGAAACATTAGACCTGGGTGGCGTTATAGATTTCGGCACTCCTATTCATCTGAAAGGTAAAAACAGAAGGAAATATTAATCTGTATGAGTGTAGCTATAGCCCGAACTAGGATATAAGAAAAAAATTTTTTTTTGACAAAATGGCGTAACTTTGAAGTTCGAAAACCGAAAGTAGGCCAATTTTTCGTCAGTTTTTTGGCTAAAAAAATAGGAAGTTATAAAGATAAAATCTTTTTTCTAGTTCTGGATATAGCCACTAGTGTACTGAATAACATATCCAAATTTCAGACAATTCGGATGGATATATTTTTTTTTTTTATCACGCCGTGTAAAAAAAAGTAGTTTCGAGAAAAACGAGTTTAAAGTTTGAGGGATAGATATTAGGGACGGATATTATATTTTTGAAAAAAAATTGTATAAATGTTTACTTACAGTTAATCTGCGATTCCAGCACCATATAATATGCCTTCCGTGTGCTCATATTCTTCATCTTCATCTAATTTTGCTTTTTTTCGAGCTGTTCTGGCCTCTTTTGAATCAGCAGTGCTCTGACGATTGGCTTCGTACACTCGTCGAGCGTCACGATCTCGAGCAAGTTGTTCTGCTTGAGGGCCAATTTTAATGCCCATTACTTCTATTATTTTTGCTATAGCGGAAACACCTTCATTGAATGTGCATGCAGCACAATATGTCGCGATCTCGACGATTTTTTTACCGGCGAACTGATTTTTCGGCGCTAGCTGCCAAACACAAGAATTGAAACTTTCATTATTATTTTGAGTGGTACTGCCAAGACACCTTTCTAATAAATTGTCTGCAGTCAACTCTTCATAAATCGGTTTCAATATTTCTTGTGCCTCGTCGTCAAGAGCAGGTGGATGTTTGAAGGTATCCAAAGAACCTTCAGCTTCACTCCTACGCCACTTACACCACGACTCGGGGCCTACGGGACAGTATGAGTGTTGCGGATTTTCATCTGTAGAAGCTTTATGATAAAATCCCGCCCATGCTTCTTTTTTCATACCTTCGAGTGAATCTGGAAGTCGACGAATTGCTAATCCGTAATATGTCGAAAGTTCTTGCAATAATTTATTCGTCAATTTCTTACTCCTGCTTTTCTCTTCTTTTTGAGCCTTTTTCGTTTTTTTTTCTATTTTTGTCTGTTTTTGTTGTTCTTCGTTTGAAAGTACCTGTTTTTTCGCTTTTTTAACTTGCGTATATTTTTTCTTGCTTCTGTACCACGTTTATAAAGACGTTTTTTGACGTGCAAAACGCATTCTCTTTTACGGACAACAAAATCGTCGCCATACGCTGCGTATTCAACGGTATCGGTTTTCCTGTCCAACTTGAACAGCCTTGGCATATACGATTTTTTACGACAACGTCCAAAATTTTGTTTGTATATTTTCCAATAATGAAAACAATTCCAAGAAGAGATGAAAAGCCACGTTCACAGTAAAAACGAAGTGTGAATGGGACACCCTCTTTAGGGTACCAGCTACCTGCAACGCAAAGTACCCTATAGGTGGTGTTCATGCTACCCAGTTGGGGTTCTGAGACCCCGACATTTGGGGTACGTAATTTTGCAGCTCTGTCGATCATACGCCATGGTCTGTATATACATTGCAATCCGCTTGCGTATTCCCGCCGAATAGAGGCCCTTGTTTCACGTAATGCAATTAACAAGCCATCTATATCTAAAGACCATGGCATATATTGGGAACAGGACCTGTCAGTAGTACCCCACATTTATCGAACCCTAGGGCAGAGTTCAGGGAACACCGTTCAAATTCTACCTGCAACAAAGTTTACTCTCAGGTTTTTACTGTGTTTCGCCCACGATCCATCACCAGACACAGATAGTTCGTCGGCGGGATGTCCTGCTTCTTTATTCATTTTCATCTCTTCTTTCGCTGCTTTCTTGAAAATAATGTTGGTGACGGCCTCTGTTGCATTTTTCATCGATTTGTCGATACTGTAATAAGTAGTATTACAGATACCCTGCCCAAGATCCATCAAGCCGCAAAAGTTTTTTATGCCTTGAAATCCAACGCCAAGCTTTCTCATAACGGAAACAAGCCGGCGATTAATTTCAAAAGCTTCATCAACAAACGGAGAAGATAAAATCAAAGTTTCTTTACACTCACACTTCACTAAAAGTTTAAATCCTAAACCACGTTGTCCATTTTTGCTAAAATTCACTTCACGATTGCAGTCTTTGCATTTTAGTAATTGTTGCAATGTACAGAATACAGTAGCAAACTGAATAATGCAATAATTAAAATTAGGGTCCACACTCACGTCTAACTCATCACTATGTTGTAATTTTTTAGCCAAAGTGCTTGTGAACGATGGTTTTTCAGCACTATGACGGTTACCGTGGAATGATCGTTTTTTTGTTTTCAAACAAGGTCTCCTTGAACTAGTCTTGTGTTGTTTTTTATCCATTTTTTAAAATATATTAAATATGTATTTTCAAAAAAAAAGTACTTTTAAACGACTCAAAACTGCTTGTATTTCTTAGTTAGCACGAAAAGTTGAACTGATCAACTCAGTTCTATGGAACAGAAATCTATCCCTAACTCTGATATGAAATATAATATGAATTCATCCCTTTAAATTGTTTTGAAAATGCTCAGGAGTAGCTAGAGAAAGTCAAAATATAAAAGAGTTATAGTTGAGATAAGTCATTTCAATGAATTGAACATCCAAGCATACATATCGTTTACGGTGTATCATATAACTATTGAGAACATATGTACTCATGAAGCCGGCCGGCCGGCCGACCGCTCGCTTGTTGTTAAACAGGCTAACCAGGCTGTAGATCTTTATAAAAATTTAACAGCATATTCGTAAAGGGCTATACTTTCAAAATTTCAAAAAAAAAAAAAAAAATCGATTTTCTGAAAATTCTAGACCACCGGGTGCCCTTATGTTGAAAATTTTTCTTTCCCGGGTAAAAATTAGACTTTCTTACCAAAACTGGACTAGAAAATAGACTTCTGTGCTGAAAATTCATCTTATTGAGTGAAAACTGATTTCCGTTGTCGAAGAATTAACTATCTTACAGAGAATCAATCTTTTTAGGTTACGAAATATTTTTCTAAATGTTAATTCATACGTTGCTATAAAAAATCAGATTATTGAGATGGAACGCGTTCTGTTTTGATTGTAGATTATTGATGTATTCCGGTTCAATTTTCCTCCTTTGGTAGAAATAAAATATTCTTAAGAGAAAATTCCATTTTTCAATTGAAAAATCAACTTCTAGGTTGAAAAAAAGACTTCCGTGTTAAGAGACATTTTCTCGTACATAAAATTATTCTGTTGGCTAAAAATTCAACACTTTTATCGAAAATCCCGACTGCTTTGGTTGGAATGTAATTTTTCTGATTATAAATGTATAATATACATTCCGAAGATTTGTTTCTCGATTCTTCTCGTAGATTCTGCTGTTCTCTGAAAAATTTATTTGATTCATTTTCATTATATAATCATATTAGAACAAATTTATTTTCATTGTCTTGTTTTTATGATCGAAAAACCGTGCGTTCTATCAAAAAATGTAAAAAACAAATTTTTACATCTGATAGAGGCAAACTTTTTTGTTATTAAACATTTTATTGTTCATTTTTCAATCTTATTTTTTATGATCAGAACAAAATCTTCTGGTTCCATCTAGGAATGATTGATGACAAATTTTCAGATGCTTTCCGGGTAAACGAGTTTTGTTGCCTAACTTTTTCATGTAACTAATTTTTTTTATCACAGTTTTTTATTTTTAATATTATTTCCACGATAAAAAGGCAAACCGCCCTTCCTATCAGGGAATTATTGACAACTTTGTAGCTTATATTGATGTGAAGAATTTTATTTTTTCATTTTTTATAGCTCGTTTATTTTTTCCCAAATTTTATTTTTCTATTCTTCACTGCAGTTTTTACGATTTAAACAGAAATTTCGCGTTTCATAATAAAATGACCAATGACAAATTTATAGTGTTTTTTTGGTTAACGATTCTTTCGATTTTCTTTCACACTTTGCGTCATTTTTCCAAAAATTCCATTTTTTATTCGCCAAGTTATTTTCCACGGTTGAAATAAAAACTACATATCTTATCAGAATACATCTGATAAAACATTTGCAGCTTTTTTTAGGTGGAGAATTTTCATCTATTCATTTTTTGAATAAAACAAAAACAACGCGTTTCATCAAAAAGTATTCAGAAAAAAATAGATCTTTTTGAGCTGCGGAATTTTTGTTTTATTATCTTTTTTCGATCGATGCATAGTTTGACCAAAAATTGAATTTTGAATTTTCTGTTCTATCAAAATTTTAATTTTTGAAGATTCAAGGTTATTCAAGAAGTTGTTTTTTGTATGAATTCAATTCTGAAAAAACTGATATTTCCCCATTCATAAGTATTTTTTTTATTTTGGCATTGAATTGATACACGCTAGATTTGATTACATATGTAGGAAAAATACGTGTTATACTGCAATAATGTTTTGATCTTCGACTTTCAGAAGTTGTTTTCTGATAAGGAAATTGGGACACATCGCAAGACCTTAACATTATTAACGTTTGTGTAAAGAGGCTTCCTTGGCTCAACGCAAACAAAGTTAATTGAATATCTCGCTTTGAAACATAATTTTTTTTCTTGAAATGCGAAAATTTTTAGGAGAGTAGTATGAAATAGCAAATGAATCGCATTTTATTGCGATTGAGTATGGCTTCCTACTGATTCAGGAAAATATGATTGTGTCGAAATAAAACCATGAAATAATGCATGTTCCCAAATATTCTCAATTAAAACAAAATTTTTTCATGAATTACGTGAACGGATCCACAAATTTAACCGCTTTTATTTTATTCACAGGAAAGGAGTTAACCTTCTGTTTTATTGCAATAAAATTACGAATTTCAATGGATGCTACATAAATTCTGCCGAACAATATTATCATTACAGATAAAAACTTATTACGCGTAGCAAGAACTTGAAAAGATTTCCTTCCGTGCCTAACATTAGAAGTTGAAAAAATATCGTATTTGAATGCAATAAAATTCAATCATTTAACACATTTTTTATGTTCTCATCTGAAATATTTACCTTCTTAGGTGAAAATTTATCACAAGAAGCGAAAACTTAAGAATATTTGGACTAGCGATTATCCTTGGAAGTTAAATACTATGCACTAACTCCCCAAAAAATTGGAGCTTTCTGATGATTCAACAATTTGTATTATGCGAGAAATGTTTTTTTTTATGTTCTGCATTTAATTTTGGGTAACATCGAGGTGTCGCCGTTGATTTAATATGAAATCAAAGGCAATGAATTTCAAAGAGACTGAAGAAGCCGAATTTCCAAAAATAATTTGTTTAAACTTTGCCAAACAAAATATGGCGTGATTATAAGATTTTGAGTCATAAACTAGATAAACCTTATAGAATTCGAGGACTTTAATGCATAGCTGATTTTGAATTTGCCATTAGTTTTGCGAAATAAATTTGTTCAAACAATTCGTTAAAAGAAGTTATTGCTCATTTCAATTTTTTGCAGAATGAAAACAAAAATCTAATTTTACCGGAAAAAAATGTTCGAAGCATTATATTTCATATTTAAAATAAAATTTGTTACAGCCGAATAACAGAACTGAAACTGAAGGCTTTTTTCGAGCAATAATTTCAAGTTTTCCATTAGTTTGCAAAAAAAATTTGTTGGAACGAATTATTTTTTAAATTTACTTTGCATGCATAACGAATTGTATTTTTAAATAATAACTATTTTTATATCTCATTGTTTATAGACAAATGTATCCTTAGTAATAATTCAGTTGTTTTGGATAAGTGTGTTCAACCAAATAAATTATTCGAGAAATTTATGGATTTAAAAATTAGGTTGTTTTTGCTATCTAGTCAGTTAATGTGTTCCTTTTATTTCATATTACATTTTTGAGAATATTCTTTTTCTTACATTCCTTTTTTTATGATATTTTTTCATTTAATAATTTTCTTCTTTTTTTTTGTGATCATTTTCTCAACTCTTATATCTAGAACTTATAAACTAGGAGCTTTAAACTCAGAATGATTTTTTTCTCATCCTTCAATCAACACGTCTTTTGTTTAGTCATATCAATGTAAGAAATTGTATTTCAAATAGAAAAAATACTACTTTGGACATAATTTCCATTAAAAAATTAGATTTTAGAATTGATTTTGCAGAAAAAATATGAAATAAGCAATAATTCATTTAAACTAATTGTTTGAACAAATTTATTCCGCAAAACTAATGGCAAATTCAAAGTCAGCTAAGCCTCGAAGTCCTTAAATTCTATAAGGTTTATCTAGTTTATGACTACATTTTCAATTATACGTTTTCTGAGCAAGTTATTGACGGGCAGTGAAATTTTTTTCATATTTTCATTCTTGAATAGTTTTTAATGCATCGCCAAAGATCTAGACGATTTGAGCACTTAGAAGTTGATAATTATGTCAATTGTTTCTAAAAATGTTATTAAAAATATGGAAACATTGTTTATTGACCATCGCAATATTTTTCAAATGAAAATATTTTATTTATATAAACATCCTATAACATTTGCTTGGGCTGGAAATTGGGGTGCCCACTTGATGTGATTCGTCTCAATATGATAATTCTTTCGAAAGTTATCGAGTTCACAGATTACAGACAGACACACAGACAGACAGACACCTTCTTAAAAACCATTTTTTCTGATTAAGGGTGTGTCAAAACGTGGAGATTTAATTAAATCCGTGAAAGTCAATTTTCACATAAAATCAATACCTTCACATTCAGAATGAGAATGTAATCAAAGCCGCAAGCAGTTCAGGGAAATCCTTCAGTTCAGTGACTAAATTCCCTTACAAAATAACTGATTCTCCAGTCAAATATTACAAATTCCTAGCTTAATGATTGCACCAAACTTGAATAGACAAATCAGTAGAAATTTTAACAAAAAAGATAAAATTTCAACTGGGAAGATTTTCAATTGGATTGAAGTGATAATTATTTCATGTTGAAAAACTAACTGTTTAAAAAAATTATTATTGCTTATGGCTATCTTCTTTCCAACTTTGCTTGACCTTCTTAGTTGTAAACAAATAATAAACACATATTAGAGAGAATCATATGTTAAATAGTATTGTATTGTTATAAGTAAATTATTTTGGTTCTTTTCCCAATGTTAAAAAAAAATTAATTGACTTTCAACCAAAGAGTTGAATTTTCGACCTGAAAATAGAAATTTTTAATATAAAATATAATGGTTGATATTTAAAAAAAAATTGTATCTCAAGTTCAAAACAATCCAATTTAACCAACAATTAAATCAATTCAATCTAATCGAATTTTATTCAAATCCCATTCAGTGCAAAGTTAAACATATCAGGAAAAACCACTATTTTCTAGCACTTATCTGTGAGAAAATGGTTATAAACAATAATAAATTATTTATATAAGCATGTTTATCAACTCGCATTAGTTATTAACTCACTAAGTGAAAAGTGGATAAAAAGCTTAAGACTTTAGAAAAAAACGCAACTTTTTAGTTATTATCTAAGTAAGAGAAGAAAGCCATAAATAATAATAATTTGCTTTATTAATATTCTTGTTAAACTTAATTAAATATTAACTCACTTCAAGTGAAAAGTGGGCAAAAATAAAAATTTCAGGAAAAACCACAAGTTTTTATCATTAGGCAAAGAAAATATGATAAGCAATAATAATAAATTGTTTCAACCATTATTTTTGATAACTTAAATTGAATAATTACTCACTTTAGGTGGAAAAGGGACAAAAAAGAAGAAAATATCAGAGAAAAACGCAACTATGTAGCATTATTCTAAGAGAATAATGTTATAAATAATAAACAGCGTTTAAGCGTTTCGCTTTAACTGAAACGTTGAAAATAAGTCAAAAAAGTTCAGAAAAAACCTCGACTTTCGAACCCTTTCCTGAAAGAAAGTTGCGAAAAACAAAAATAAATTGTTTAAACAATTTAAATAAACATCTGATTAACAGTTTGAAGTGGTATTCCATGTATTTGAAACGATCCGCATTAAAAAACCGCAAAAAATTATAATAAGAGCCAAAAACTCGAAAAACCCATTTTTCCACTTATGGGAGTTTTCTGGGACCCTATAAAACAGACTTATGAGGGTGATATTTGAAAAGTCATATTCTATCCGCATTCTGTGACTGATTGTGAAGAGAAATGGTGAATTTTGAACTCGATTCACCTAATACTCAGAATTCTGAATAAAATTAACAAAAACGTATTTTTCTCTTATGGGAAATATGTGTTGAAATTCATGGGGCTTGCGCCACCTCTAAATATATATATTTTTTTTTCAAAGAAAAGAAATGCAATAATTTTTTTGTAGATTCGAACGAATTTCCGGGTTTTTTTGCATAAAAATTGGAAAAAACATTTTTGGACCAACCTCCTGGTCATACTAGGCTTTCGAATGAGATCAGTACACTGCCAATTCTGAGTATGAAGCGAGAAGAATTAAAAAATGCTTTTTTAAAACTAACTAAGATAGAAATCATCGGTTTCCAGTTGGTGCTCAAGAAAAGTTCGAATGATCGTGAGTGTGTACTAGAGCAGAGGTGTCCAACGCGTGAGCAACGGTGTAAATAACTGTCACTCGTCGATCCCCTCTCTTGACACCTTTATTGCGTTCATGCAGTGTGCGGGGTGTGGAAAGAGCTCCTCGGCCACCGGGCTGTGTGAATATTGCGAGCAAGTAGGCGTGGTCAGGCGTAGTCAGACGAAGCCCGTGGCGAAACGAGAAGAGATCTCCATGAAGCGTTCGGTGAAGGACTCCAAGAAAGGAGGAGCGCTAACCTTGCGTTAGACACCTCTGTATTAGAGTCTCAAATTATCGAGGTTTCACTGTATTCCTTATGCAGTAATCAAGGGATCTAAATAGTTACCATTCATCAAGCTGGAATCGATAAGTCAAGGTAGTTCCTGATGGAATGCTAAGGGAAGATGAAAGAGAAGAAGAAGAAGTAATGAAAAATTCGAAGGATGTAAATTGTGGGTTCTGCTCAAATAAAGTTGAAGACATGGAAAACATATTGAAGAACACAATAACTTTGAAATTGATTGAAAAGAGATTGGAAGAAGAATAAAAAAATGTTTGAGGAGGGAGAGATATGGAATGAAAATGAGGATTATTGGAACATTATTGATTTTCTATAAATTCTGCATTTTTCGAAGACTTCGCATTCAATTTCAAATTCCTAATTCATGACGGAGCATAATTTGCGTCTACTGTTCCTTCAATATTTCAATAAAGAATTATACTACTGTGGATTCGACCAAGATTTTTTCTTTAATATAAGGGAATTAGAATTTCATTAACATTTTTTTTCTCCTTATTATGAATTTCATGCTACAAATTGCAAGCAAGCAGATGTATTGGAGATGTTAGATTCTTTTATGAGTTCCAAAAACTAAATTAATTTTTTTTAGCAAATATTTCTTTATTTTATAGTTGAATTGTGAAATTCTCATATTTTCTCTCATTTGAAGAAAACATAAACCATTTCGCCATAAAATTCAAGGTGCTTATTGCTTTGTTTTTCTAAAATCAAAAATTATCACGCAGAATGAGGTCTTGACATTATTTACATTTGCTTGAATCTCAACCTAGTTTTACGATCACAAAAGTACTATATAAGGCTTAAGAATCAAAAATTCTTCTCATTCTTTGAATATTTAGTATCTCGTCGCAATTCCAGTCTTCAAGATGTTCAATAAAATGGCATTGGCTTTGTTCCTGCGTGAGTAATCATTTCAATAAATAAAAATCAATCATGCGTAAAAAAAATTGATAGTCTAGAAACCTTAGAATTTTTTCATATTATTTCAATCTTTTTTTTTTATTTTGCTGCATTATATTCCATATTTTGCAAGTTTTCATTTCAGAAATTTAGGGTACCATTTATCAACTACATCAATAGAAATCCTAGGTGATTTCATACAGATTGGAAAATATTTGTACCTCTTACTTATCTTGCGCTGTGCGGTATGAACTTTCGAATCCCCAATAAATGATTCAAATATTTCAAATCCTGCGTATTTTGGTACATTTTGTTGGAATTTAGTATTTTTTTGAGAAATTTTAATATGAAATTACAGGGTTTTAGAAGAATTGAAATTTTGCAACAGTTTTTTTTTTGTGGTAGGATTTTTTCGATCTGAAAAAGGCTCTTTTTATCAGAATCATCTTCAGTATTCTTATTTTTCTGGGAATTATTCTCCAGATAACAGAATTTTAAAGACACCAGGGTGGCGATTCGGCGGACGATTTCGAATTCCCGGTCATATTTTTCAATTTTCCCGGTCAACTAGGAGTTACAGATTTATATTTATCAATCAATTATATCAGATTTATCAATTATCAATCAAATTCTCAACAAAAAAATATCATTTTTCCATTAAAATCATTTTCTAAGAAAAAACATCATGTTTCAACAAAATAGTTGAATATCAAAGTCAAAAAATAATAATTTCCAACAAAAAATGGAACAGTTCCATTTATAGTTTAACTGAAAAAGATTATTAAATGAAAATTTTATTATAACAAACACAACTGTCTTTCGACAAAAAATTATTTTATTTAAAAACAAAATGATGAATCGAATGAAATTGTAATTTGTTAACGGAAGTAGTTGAATTTTAAACCAGAAAGACGAATGTTTACCTCAATGCAATTATGTAACCTATTCTCAAGGGAACGTAGGCCCTCAAACCCGTAAAAAGGAAGAATTTCGAAAATGTTACAACTCTGATAATTTTGTTTTGATCAAAAAAAAAAAAATGATGAGGATAAATTATTCCACTTTCTAAGTGCTACGAGAAATTTTACTAACAATTTTTGAGTGTTGGAAAAAAAGTCCAAACAAATTTTCAAAATGCTCCCCCTCTTTAATTTTTTCCAAAAAGGCAAGTTAACGAACTTGACCTGCCTCCCTTAAAATGTGTGCCGCAGGGCATTCCATTCCGATCATTCTTTCAAAAGTTAACAAGTACACAGACTACAAACTACAGACAAGCACAGTATTGAAACATCCCAAACCATCCTTCACCAAAGGCATGATATAGGCTTTGTCTAAAAGACATAATTTGGCAATAGCTTCTTACCAAATTTCGACAAGGGAAATCATCAGTGATTCGGAATCCTTAATAGATACCCTTTCACCCAAAGAAGCTTATGACATGGGACACGTAGGACAGCCAACATCTTGAGCAAAAAAAGCCTAACTTCTTACCTCAAACCTGTCAAAGGCGACACAACAGTTATCATGAATGAGAGGCCATAAAAGGAAAATCGTGAACGCCCTTACTGAGGATACATATTGAAACAATGGAAGGCAATAATTAAATAATAAACAGCATAACAAGAACACTTTTAGAAATCTCCTTACTTGATAGAAGAACAGTATCGAAACCTTTATTCACTAATCCTGTTTATCTAAAACTTCACGAATCCTAAAAGATCCATAAAAAACACATTTTTCTCAGACCAATCGTTAGCATAATAAACTTACCAATCAACGGCCCAGGACGCTTCTTCGCCAAAGATTCGACTCTTTTTCAGGGAATTCTATCACTTGGATTCAAAACTCTTTTGACTGCATCAACAAAGAACGACAGATTTTTATTCAACCGCGAGACGTGCTAGCGAGTTTTGACGTAGTATCTTTCTTCATGAAAGTTCTTATCCCTGGAACAATTGAAATTGATGAATCCTCCACAAACTTTCCCTCGAATCGTCATATAAGCCTATGTAGCAT
>WSXT02170178.1:19515-39626 GCA_011762715.2 Neuroterus valhalla | reverse complement strand
CAATTATTTCTTTAAATGAACAATTTGTGAACGACATCCTTCGAAATTAAATCTTGTGAAGAAAAAATGATCGAATTGTGATCGAAATCAAGAAAGATAATTTTTGATCTCTCTAAATTTTCTATTTGATAAACCACAACTTTGGGTAAAACCCGTTCTAAACGGAGCAATTTTTGAAATTTTCGGATTGAAGCAATAAAATAAAAACTTAAATATATTAATGGAAAAATTCAATTAGAAATAAGACTTGAAATCGAAAATTAGGTATTGGAATATTGAATTAATAAATCCCTCAAAATTGAAAAATTTCTTATTAAAATACTCAAAGTTCAGAATTTCCGAATAGAATTCTTCAAGTTTGACGATTCTGAATTCTGATTATGGAAAAATTTCACCTTCAAAGTGAATCTCATAATTTGCAGGATTCAATTATTCCAGTAAATGGACAATAATTAGTGAATGCCATCCTTTGGAAATAAATTTTTTAAAGATAGAATGACCGAATTTTATGAAGAAAAAGAGCATTGTCTATTTAATGTAGTGAGAAATTAGGAAAAATAATTTTTGAAGATATAAGAAGATTACAACTTTTTAATTTTGTGAAGACTAATATGAGACATCTGATCCTTATTTCCATAGTCTAGAATTGATCAATTTTTCACCTTAATGATTTCCTTCGAAGAAAAATCCGGTTGAAAATTTTGGAAATGGAACAAATCCAAAAGCAATGAAAATTATTGAATTGAGTTTGAAATATGACGAACTTTATTTGAAGGACCCAAAATTATTTTGTGCTTCACAAATTTAAAAGATCATTATTTGAAGCTCTTCTAGTCAGACGATTTTTAGGGAAAACATTTTAAATGTTATTAATTTATCCATCATGAGATTATGAATTTGGAATCGAAACTTTTAGAGATGAACTCAATAACCTTTAAAAATTGCTAATATCCTGAAAATTTTGAAATGTTCAAGATGTTATCTAGGAAAATAAACAATCAGAAACATTTTAAACAACTGAAATCATGAAAATCGTTACAAAAAAAAATATATATATAAATAACAAAAATCCGACGAGTTCGCAACTTTGAGATTCTAAATAAAGCATTCCTAACAGAACCAGGGTGGTGATTTGGCGGACGATTTCAATTTCCCGGTCATTTCCCGGTTTTTCCCAGTCAAGTTTTCCAGTTTTTCCGGTCAATTAAAAATAACATATTCATGTTTGTTGCGAAACGGAAACATTTATTTCAATTCGTGACCTTCATTCTAAACATCCTTTAACAAAACAGATCAAGGATTGCAGAATAGATTAATTTTGAAAAAAAATACTCAAATTTTCTACGCAAAAATATCATTTTTTTGCAAGTGTTGGAACAGTGAAACTTACAATTGAAAAAATTAATTTGCGATGAAGAAAAGTGGATTTAAAACAAAAAAGTTAATTTTTTAACCAAAGTGATGAATTTTCCAATAGAATTATGAACTGTTTAAATTGCAAATTAAGAGGATGAATTTTCAACTGGAATGATAGATATTCAACTTGAGGATTTCAATTTTCAACGATGAAAGTGAATATGCTAACAACGAGATAATTTTTCAAATATAAAGATTAATTTTCTACCAAAAAATACAATGTTCTGACAAAATAATTGAATCCTGAACTGAAAAAATAATTGTTTCCAACCGAAAATGAACCAGTAACATTTGGAGTTTGAAAACCCCATTTCATACTAAACATAAGAGTTTCTAACTAAAAAAACAATCATAAACTGGAAGAGTTGAATTTTCGAACTGATGAATTAATTTCTGGCAAAAAAGATAAATCATTGTCAACCGAAATTTTAATACTCGAATTTTCAATTTAAAACATCTCAAAAACAAACCTTCAGTTTACAAAAATTGCAGTTAAACAAAAATTAATTTTTAACCAAAAAATACAATTTTTCCAAAAAATTGTTGAAAATTGGAAAATTGAGATGATCATGTTTACTCATAAATAGAAAAGTAACAATTTTGTCTTAAAAATTATTTTGAACCAAACATTAGAGTTTTCGCCAAAAAAAATTTCGACTGATATGAAAAATATTCAACTGTTCAATTTGGATTGTTAACCGTAAAGAAGAACTTGCCAACAAGAAAAGAAACTTTCGAAGAAAAAGATGATTTCATACAAAAAAAAAACACTTTTCCAACAAAATATAAGATTTTTTAGCGAAATAATTGAATTCTATTTCGTACAAGAAAAGTAACATTCCGAGAAAAAGATAATTTTATACCAAAAATCAATTTTTCAACAATATATGTGAATTTTGAGCAAACTTATTATTCAATACATAAAGAAAAATATGCATCAAAATAGCTGAATTTTTAACTAGATTAGATATATTTTAAGTATTTTAATAAATGTATTCCATGCGAAAAAGGTGAGTTTTCATCCATAAAGATTAATTTTCTACAAAAGATGCGACTTTTCGAAAAAGAAAATAAATTCTGGAAGAAATATTTTCATTTTTAAATTCAAAACTTAATGTTCAATAAATACTTGAATCTTTACTAAAAACGGATGAATTGATTTTCAACAAAGTAGGCACATTTCCAATAGAAGTAGATTTTATAATAAAATATTGTGCCTTAAGAAAAAGTGTTATTTCCAATAAAATAATTTACCTTTCAAACAAGTATTTGATTTTTCACCTAAAAAAGGATAAATTCGCAATAAACAATGTGAACAAGTTTCCTATTATAATTTAGAAATGTTTCTTATTTGAAATACGATAAATCCTACTCTAAAAACTGTTTGAGGTACTTTCTTCACATAAAACATGAAAAAATAATACTTTTTTTTTTCAATTGAGAAAATGATTCGTCTGTATGTTAGGTTCATCATCAATTCCATTATACAAACTTCGGTCAGCTAAATAAATCACAGAGAGCAATAAATTTGGAAAAGGTTTTTATTATAATGGAAAAAATAAAAATTCTTGCTCTCATAAAGTATATAGTTATGTTTAAAAATTTTCAGAATCAGACTAAAGGAACATTGCATTCTCCAAATCAAATGCTGAGATATCTTCAAAATTCATAGGAAGAAAGCGGTCATTTCTCGTATTTTTACGGTAAAATTTTGAATGGTCTAGATTGAGTCAAGGAAATTCCCGGTTTTTAATTATATTCCCGGACATTCCCCTGTTTTTTCCCGGTCAATGAAATTCCCCGTCTCTCCTGGTTTCCCGGCCAAGTCGCCACCCAGGTAACACATTTGAAAAAATATTAAGAACAATCTCTAGAGTTAGGAATATTACTTTTCTATTATTAAAAGACATCCTATTTTATGGGAATTATACTGAGTTGGTAATTTTATTTTGTGATTTGAAGAATAATTGACGCACGGAATTTGGAGTATTCAAAATTTAATCATTGGAAAGCAGAACTGAGTAGAGATCCTCAAGGTAGAGAGTTGCGAACTTGCTCCGCGCTGATTGGTCAAAGTGAATCGCAGACATCTTGCACTCATACTAGACAGCCTCATTTGCCTCAAGCACAAAAGTGGGAGAACCAGCTCAGCGCTGATTGGTCGAAGTGCATCGCTGACCAAGTTCGCAACTCTCTACCTCGAGGCTCTCTAGAACTGAGTGAGCGCACGGCCTAGTAGGGAAAGGAGGGGATGCAGCTACGAACGGAAGAGGCGAACGCCGGTATCGAATATTTTTATTACGGTTTTCTAAAACGAAACTTGCGATATCTTCGAAACCATGAAAGATTTTTCAATGGAATTTGGATACAAAATTCTTCAAGCTTTAGCGATTGCGTCAAATTGATCAATAATTTTCTTAAACATAAAATTGGGTATAAACAAACCATTCACAATTTTGTCGAAAATTGTCCTTGAAATTCGAAATTTATTGAATTTGCGAATCAAAAGTTCTGAAAAACTCCTCCATTGACTTAAAAAAATGGCAATTTTGCATATTTAAAAAATTGTGAGTTTCAAGGACAATTTTCGACGAAATTGTAGATGTTTTGTTTACAATTACAGTAGACTCTGCGACAGTTCACGCTGCGACACTTCCCGTTCTCGCATTTCTCCTAACTTCGTCCGTCCCCACTCTTGCTGGACACACGGCGCACACTCGACGCACCGCGTGTGTTTATCGATCGGTATTGATCGATAACTCTAACATTGTCTCGAATCAATGTTTGTTTTGGTCATCAGCTGCTTTCTTCGCCACATATTTAGTGTTTCTCTATGACTTTTTAGGTTTTTCGTAGCTGTTAATGACGCTGATATGAAATAAATAACGGTAAGTACCAAATATTCTGTCTCAGTAGAGTGAATTTTTATTATTAAACTTATAACTTGATGACTTACACGTTGCGTGCGGGGAAGACGAGTGTGGGAAATCTGACACTTCCTTTTCGCTTCCCTTACAGCCCCGGAGACGGGAACTGTTGCAGAGTCTACTGTAATTACATGTTTTTTAAATTATTTGTTGATTGTGACTGCATCGCTAAAGCTTGAAGAGTTTTGTGTCCAAATTTCATTGAAAAAACTTATGTAGTTCCGAAGATATCGCGAGTTTAGTTTTGAAAAACGTATAAAAATTTTTGATACCGGCGTTCGCCCCTTCCCTTTCGTAGCAGCATCCCGTCCCTTTCCTACTAGGCCCTGCGCTCGCTCGGTTTTGCTTTTCATCGATTCAATTGAGTTTTTGATAGTAGTCATTGAATAAGTAATGAGGAAACTTTAAAGTTGAAAGTTAAAAAAATATTTATTCCATCCTTTCTTCGACAGATGGATAAAATTAAAAAAGTTTTGGATAAAAACGTGCGAATTTGATTAACTCCCAAGAATCGAAAACTTCAATAACAAGCATTTAAAAAGGAAAATTTCGTGATAGGAATTGGAAATAACAATAAATATACAAATTCGAATAACTGAGTATGGAAATTGTTTTTGGAAATGTAACGATTAGAGACCAAGTTTTCGAATTTTTCAAATAAAATATTATTTTCTTGGAAAAATAACCAAATCTTATTTGTTTAATCTCTCTGACAAATGGAAAGCATAGCGCTAATATTGACACCTTTGAATTTCTAGCACGAATGTTCTACCCCAATTAATTTATAATCTCTTCGAGAATTCTCTTCTCGTTTCCGCTTTCTACATCGCGCTCACCACATGAACGCATTCAAGGTGGTGAAAGAGAGGATTGACGAGTGACAGTCATTTATACTGTTGCTCACGCGTTGGACACCTCTGATCAATAGACACAATCTAATTTTAATAATAATAAACTTCATGCCGCCGTACAGAATGGATTCGCGCTCTTATTTCTAGTCTTGTTGAAATTCCAATTTATAAAAAAACTTCAGTCAAAGCAGAGACATTTTTCATAGTGGAATGGATACAAACAAATTTTCCTTTCACATGAAACTAAAAAGTCAACAAAAAGAAGTAAGTTATAATTGGGATATTAAAGCTAACTAAGATAACTTGTCAAAATTAAGCCCCAATTTTGAGAGGTGGAATTAATTCTGCGTCAAATGAGCTCCTGTTGAAGTATTTTGTCCCTATGGGTATTCAGTTATGTCGTTGAAAAGGCGAAAATGAAAATCCGATTTTGAAGAAATTATTTGCACCAAATTCCAATCTTGGCAAAAACTAGGAAAATAAATTGAATATATTCTAAACTGGCAATAATATTGCGCGCTGTAGCGCGCGTTCAACATTGCACTGTCAAATAAAAAATACGAATAGAAAGGAAGATTACGATTACAATTAATAATTGCAAACTTCGATATCTTCGCAAAAACATGATTAATAATAATTAACTAACTAATCAAATATTAATTTAGAATTAGAATTAGGATTCCGAATGTTTTGAGTTCGGAGTCATCAAAAATTTTCTGATTCTGGAGTCATTTTGAAAATGTATAATTATGTCGAATTCATTTTGGATAAGATGAATTTCTTGTAAGAAGTTTCAGTGCTCATTTGAAAATAATGAATTTTCAATAAGTGAATGGTAAAAATGATCTTAATTCTAGAATTTTCACCTAAAATTATTCAAATTTGAATATTTTCAATTTAATAATAAGTATTCGACTTTGAGCCTTTTAAACTTCAAATTCGAACCTACTTGATTTAAAATTGAAATGTTCGAATCCTCGTGTATTATTTTCAAACTTTGAACTAAAAAATTTCTATGACTAGAAACACTTCTACAGTTCAAAAACATCCAATTTTTAACAGCTTTTCATCTGAAATCGTTTGATTTTCAACGCTCTTATGAAAAAAATAATTGACTTCCAATTATTTTCTCATGAAAAACCTCCCATTATGCAAATTAAAATCCGAAATTCCTAAATTCCCCACGTTTTTGAATTGATAATTATTCCATTCGAAATCCTTTCAATTCAAAGTTTTTGGATCAAGATATTTTCGGAATGTTTTAATTTCAAAGTTAATTTGGAAATTGTCTTTTGTGATTAAATCTTCTTCAAACAGTTGTTATTTTCTAATAAAATCACTGGAATGTTTATTTTCCTATTTCCAAACCTTGAATTGCTGAATTGTAAAAATTTTCAAATTTCCAAACTATTCCAATATTAAGACCTCTTCCTTTGGTTTTATTTGATTTTCAACTCTATCATTTAAAAACTTTGGAATTTCAGTTATTCCTAATTTTTGATTGTCACATTCTGGAAATTCGAATCTGAAATTATGAAACTTTATACAGAGATTTTATACATTTTGAATCATCTCGATTTTGTAAGCTTTCCAATACCTAAATAATAAATTTAAAATGTCTCTGTTCGGGAATTATAAAATTCACGATCCTTCATATTTGCTGATATCCTTCAATCGTATATTCAATCTAAGATAAATAAATTGTGAACATTTTTGAAATGGGGATTATTCCTATCTCAATCCTTAGAATTTAAAAACGTCATTTGCATTAAATTATTCAGTTTTGATTGTTTCCATTTCTGAATAAGTAAAATCCTTTTGATCCTAAAATATTCAAAAATCTTACAATTTCAACAATTTTTTGAAGAAAATTTCTTCAATTACAAATTCAAAGAAATTAATGCTCATTGCCGTATAATCTCAAACTTTGAACGGTTTGAACTGTGAATTGTTCAACTTCAAAGACTTTATAAATTTTGAGTCACTCACGAATATTTTATTTGGAATAGTCCAATTCTCAGAATTTGAATATTAACTTGAAAAATGTTGAACGAATTCAATTGGGAATGATATAATCTTAATTCCTAATCTTAATAATTGACCCTCCTTCCAGAAATATCCAGTTTGGACCCTTCGAATTTTGAAATCATCGAAACATAAGAATTTTGAGTGATTGTAGTTTCGATTTTTCAAATATTCATTCTGAAAATATTCGATTCAATTCTTATGCATCCCCATGTGAGCCTAAGCGTGACACCAGAGCCATCTCCCCATAAGGAAAGGTCCGTAGTCACGCTGTTGGTATATAAATAACTATTTTCTCTCGGACCTTTCGAATTTCAAATTAATGATCTTTAAATCTCCTTAAATTCAGAACCGTAATATTTCACTATTTTCAAATTCCTAATCAGATATAGAATTTTGAATATTTTTATTTGGTATCGTTCAGAATTGTTCATTTTGAAACAGAAACTAAAATTTCAGCTAAAATATTTCGAAAAGCGCTCATTTGACGAATAATTTTTTGCACCTCCCAAAGCTAAAGGAAAAAAATTCCGCGCCACCATTGTTCAGAAATGAGGCTTATTTCCAATAGATAATTCGATAAGTTCGTTCGAAATACCCGTCGCTATTATAATTTTGTCTGAAACTTTTTAGGAGTGAGATCCTAATTTTTGTCCCATCTTTCGCATGTATTTTTCATTATATTCCACACTCGAACAAGCTCGCTAGGTTTTGCCTCTGAAGGTACGGGCAAAAGTATCTTATATTTACCGCAAGCCGAATTTTTGGAGCAAAAGTGAAATTAGCGGAACGAACGTGAAAGTAGCGGGGCGAATGTAAGATTGGCATTTTTTTTACGCTGTTTTACGATACTATTCGTTTTTCAATGGATTGAGGACCAAAAGGTGGCCAAAGAATCGCCAAAGTCAAGAATGGAATACACTGGAAACTCAAACCTAATCCAGCTTCGGGCTTGGGTATCGTTGGCCTTGGAAGAAGTTCGAGTGAGCTGAAACGTAAACAGTCAGGGCCGAATACACGCGTGGATGGCGGAGAGTGGAGCGAGGAGAGTGCCCCTCTCCAAACCCCCCGCACCGTCTCGTCCACGAGCTATCCACGATCTCATTCCGAAGAAGGAGCGAGTTTGGGTGAATTCAGTTTGAGGTTGCAGTGTAATAGTGCATCATGCTGGAGGATGCGTTCACTGCTCGACCGGAGTGAACACACACGGAGAGGAGTAAACTGTAACCGTTCTTGCCAACCCCGTAACTGCTTCGCGCGATTCCCGAGTATCAGAACAACAAAAACTGTTACTGCGCTTACATGAACCTTTGCTACCTGCAGGGTATCTGTTCAGCGCGAGACAGTAAAACGCAACGTAGTCATAGTTACTGCCATGGCAGTAATGGTTACAGTCTTGACAGTAATAGTTCCTGTTTAGTCCGTAAGCATCACTGCACTGCGCAGTTTTTTGCTCCATCTACCTTGCGCATCTATTTAGTATTATTCTTTTAATTTACTAAACGATACTTACGTGTGAATATCGTACAAGATTAATTAAAAACTCATCTCTATCAGTATTGCTAATTAATGTTTTGATCGTATTGATAAAATAATGAACGAACCTATATAAAATAATATAAGAAATTAACCTCAAAGTCTTCAAGTCGAAACTCAAAACCCGGAACGACAATCAGCTCATCCTTTCCAATTTATGTAGTTTCTCAAGAAATGTATTAAATTCAATGGGTAATGTGCGAGGTCGAAGTTGAAACAGAAAACCATTAGATTTTAGTAGAACTAAAATTTTGTCAGCGACGAGGCATCGAATTCCGTTGCACTACTACTACTGCGCTCGCCGGAACGATTCGGGTATGAGCAGTAACTATTACTGTCAGCGGAGCGACGGTTACTGCAAAACGTTTTCAGGTGTCTCGCAGTAACTGTTACGGTGTGGCCCAAATAGTTCCGTCGCTGGCAGTAGTAGTCACGGTTTATCTACAATCCTTTTTTCATTCGTAGCCGTCACGGTGAGCGTAGTAACAGTTACAGTTTAAACAGTAACTGCTCAGGTTTACTCCTCTCCGTGCACCTTTTGGCCACTGAACTTTTGGCGCTCGAATGTATCATTATTTTTTAAGTGTTATTTTTAAATATATGGCCTATAATAATTTGAAATCTATATTCCCTACCCCTTGTACGGTTTTATTCGAGAAATAGTGCTTGCGAATCCATTCGGCGTATATTGTATCTTCTATTTTCTATCTTCATCGATGAGAAGTAGGAAGATGAAGATCAAAAATCGCATCGAATCTTCGAGACGGATTTTCCACCAACTTTTGCTGAGCATTTCAAGTATCGGTTTGTAGTCCTTATCTCTAGACCAAAAATGTTAGGCGTTTCGTTGGCAGCGCGAAGTCGGTGAGGTCTCTTCGTTACACGTCATCTTCGATGCTTCTGAGAGGAATTTGTAATTTCTGAGCCAACGCGTTCACCACGTGGACCAGCTGGTCAAGTTTCTTGTCCATCACTGCCAGCTGAAATTAGAAAAAAGAATTGAATGCATCTAGCAATGACTCGAACCCTCGAAAGCTCAAAGTGTCGATAAATGTCGGTAAAAGGAACCTTTATATTTCCAAATCGGAATTAAAATATGGAGTTACAGATTCATATATACTTAGCTTCGAAAGACAAATAAGGAACCGTTCATAAAGTACCTTATCGATTTTCTGGAATAAAAGCATTGAGATAACAATACGGTTACAAAATTAATACCATATCCCACTCCCCAGACTCTCTTCCGATTTCTCTTGCCTTCTCTTTTTGAAGGAATTTTCTCTTTCATACAAATTGAATTGAGAAAGTCAATAAAGAAATCCAACTATTTTCGGTTGAATTGAAGCATTAAAGTTAACTGTTTTCGAAAGCATACAAAATTCTATCTTGAAAACCTAGCTCTCTTATGGAACTTTGTCCTTTTTCATAGAAAATGAATATTGTTTATTGATTATCATCAATTTTGTTAAGAATAATCAATTATATCAAAATTCGACTTCTTTTGTTGAATCTGACTGGACAGAATTTGTTTTTATAGAATGGAAATCAGTTTTTCGAACTGAAAAAGAAGTATCCTATTTTTGTAAGAAAATGATGCTTTCAAGTTCAATTTTATTTTCCAAGCATGAAAATTTGACCATATTTTTACAGTGCATTTTTGTAGGTTGACAATTCGGCCATTTGGTTGGAAAATCCTTCATTTTGTTCATGTTCTTTTTTGGTCAAAAATCCAACTGTATCAACTTCTTAATATTTAATTTTTCTGTTATTGGTTTATCGACTTATATTTTCAGTTCAGAATTTGTCTTTTTTGACATTGAAGTAAACTGTTTCCTGTATCATACCAAAATTTTATCTTGGAAAGCTCGCACTTTTTCGAAACTTTTTCTTTTTGGATAGAAAATCAATATTGTTTTTTGATAATCATCAATTTCTTCAAGAATAATAACCCTAATTGAAATTCGACTTCCTTCGTTGAATCCTACTGGTCGAAATCCGTTTGAATACAATCAATAGCAGTTTTTTAAACTGGAAAAAAGTCTCCTTTATTCTTTAATAAACTGATGTTCTTTGGTCGAAACTCTAGCAATTTGGTTGAAAATGTTAATGCTTTTAAATGAATTAAAATTTCTGACGCATGAGAATTTGATCATATTCTTGAGAACAGATTTTTAAGTATTACATTTCGGCTGTTTGTTTGGAAAATCAACTATTTCATTGATGTTCTTTTTTTGGTCAAAAATTCAACTATAGCAACTTCTTATTATTTTATCTCTGTTATTGGATTATCGACCATTATATTTTCTGTTGATAATTTGATTTTTTCTTCAATACATTCAGAAACAGTTTCTTGAATTTGAAGAAAAGTATACCATTTTCGGTGCAAAACTGATGTTTTTTGTTCAATTATTTTGTTGTAAATTGAACTGTTTTGTGAAAGTTATCTTCTCAAATAATTGATAATGCACAGTTCATGGACAGCTCCTGAAAAGTGAAATGAATCTAAATCAATTTCCAGCAAATTTTCCCGCATTTTGGATTATAAATCATAATTATCTCTCTTGAGGCGAGGTCCGAACATGAAAAGTTAAATCCGTACGAGTACGTTTAATAATTCTCATATTGCTCGAATTTGCCACGAAGCTAAATCCGATCAGTCGCATCCTGATTCCCTATTAGAGGTCGATTCGACACATTCGAATGACAAAACTTTCTAGAATCTTCATTGGTATTGAATAGAATTCAGAAAATTTATTGTCACCCGAAGAAACCGCGCCAGGATTCAGATCCTAATAGCTTCTTGCGACCTCTCGAATCCTTGGGTTGATTTATAGCAAAAAAGAACGACATTCACTGATCAGGATTACTAATAGAATAAGTTGTATCTCAAAAAATATGATAATATAAAATATCCTGGAGAGAAAATAGGTAGAACGAATATTTAGAGATACAATAGAAACAAATAAAAAATACCTGACACATCTGACAGTTTTAATTAAAAATGCTTCCCGAACAGGAAGAGTTTTTTTATAAGTGGCCTTTTGAGTGAATGAAACAGGGAGCAAAAAAGTAGGTTTGTTTAAAAAAAAGAGTGGAAGATAGTAAGAACTCTCTGTGAAATTGAAAAAGTTCTCTCATTTTGTTCAGCTATTTCCAGGTAATTCCAGTTGATAATGGATTCTACACTATTTCCGAACGTACCTTTTATCATTTCACCATTTCCATCTCGACGTTAGTTAAAAAAAAAATCCTGACGGAAAAAAATGGGTAAAAATTCACCTGCTGTTCCACACGGTAGAGGCGTGCGCCGATAGTCATGGGTTTGATGTTGCCTGACCGGTCGATGCCTGCCAGGTAACTTCCTGGTTTACCCAGGGTTTGATCTAACCTCCTCTGCAACTCCTGTGAACACAAATCCATTTTTGCCTCAAACAGACGTATTTAAAATAGTGAGTTACCAAGAGGGGTTCCATATCAGGCATGGAAATATAGGGAACTCAAAGAATCAATCCACAGCCTGAAAAATAAGGAAAACTGTGAGAAAAGAATGTTTAGATGAGAAACGGAAGGAGGGTAAGGAGAAAATAAAGGAAAATGTAAGAGAATGGAAGACAGGGAAGATTGAGAGAAAAGATTACTCTTCAAAGACGGAAAGTAGAAAGTAGACGGAAACGGATGTATAAAACAATGTTAACTGAGAAAAGAGAGAAGGATAAGGAAAGGTATTTGGAGGAGGTACGGAAAGCAGAAAAGATATGACAGGTATAGATGGTCATGAACAAGGAAAGAGGAGGGGCAGAGTTCAGTGATGAGGAGGCGTTGGACAAGAGGGTAGAGGAGAAAGGTGTGATCGAAAGGGTAAGTGGAGTGTATGAAGGGACGAAAGATAGGGTGAGAGGAGGTGACACGATTTCAGGGGTTTCTGGATGGATAGGAGGTTGATGCAGGGGTGTCCGCTTAGCCCAACGCTTTTCGATATCTCAACCGCTAACATGGAGAGGAAGGTAGAGGAAGGAGTGATAGGGAGAGTGAGGGTAGGGAGCGTTAAACAAACAGTTGTAGGCAAAAAGTGGAGAGGCATCAGAGATGATAAAGATAGATGATAAAGAGGTTGTGAAGGTACCTGGATAGGAGTCGGCTAAAGTAAGGTGCCGGAAATTCCAAGATGATGGAGTTCAGGGGAGGATGTAGAAGGGATGAAGGAGAGGATTTGGATTAGAATGGTACGGTGGTGCAGGAGGTGAAAGAGTTTGTGAACCTGGGTTTTCTATTCCGGAGGAATGGAAAAGTGAATGGTCATATAATACAAAAAGTAAGGCGGGCAATGTTGCGGTAAGGCTGGAGAGACAGGAAAAGTAGAAGAAAAGTATCCGACACAACTGGACAGGATTCAGGAAAGATGAGGGACTATGTGCCCAATTTTTCAGTCCATAGAAACGAGGGTCAGTAGAGAGGAAAACTAGGTTCTCTGTTGGTGGATTTTCGAGCAGCGTTTGACTCCTCGAACAGAAAGGCGCTATAGAGGACCATTAAACAGAAAGGATTTGATGAAGGGTTTATAGAGAGGATAAGGGATGAATTGGTAGAGACTAATATTAGGTTAAAGATAGGAGAATGGAAAGAAGAGGAATCCAGGACCGGAATTTAGCTTGAACCAAGGTGCCCGTTGAGCCATCTCTTGTTCATTATCCAATTGGCACCATGAGAGGAAAGGGTCGGAGAAGAAGAAATGGTTAGAGGAAAAATATTGGGGACAGGCAAACTTTATTCAGATTCTTGGGCAGATGATGTACTTCTAGTAGCGGATGATAGAGGAATGGATCTGATGACAAGGGCGTTTGAAGAGTTTCTGAGAAAATTAGATTAAACGGTAACTGTGACTGAGACTAAGATGATGCCTTTCAGAAAAAGAAAGCGTATGTTAGAGTATGGATCAAAAAATATTAACAAGGAGGTGCAGTAGGTGGAGTAGTTTTTCTACCTCGATTTTTGATTCTAAGTAGTTATGAAACTGATCTACAAGTTGGAAGGAGATCTAAACGTGCTCGTTCCCATTATCGATTTTTCCATCAAGGGGAAAAAGGTTATGAAGACAATATCGATGTTTGAATCAACCAAGGATATTTTTATCTAGAAAAAGTTGATTCGATGGTATTCTAATTTAAGCATTCACTGTGCTGTTCGATTTTACCACGGACGTTGCTTTCGGCGTAGGTCGATACCTACTGTTACGTCAGTGCAGTGTAACGATCCAGCACCGTACTATCGAGCAACAGTCGCAATAAAATTCAAGGGAACAATAGCTTTGTCACTTCCATCCTTCGATTAGAGAACCGTTTATCAAGCCAATGCCACTTATTGCAAAATGCCAATCTAAATTCTTTACGAATACTCGGGTAGCGTTGAAAACCCAGAAATTATCGATTTAATTTGTCCTCCCGAAACATTATCAACCTTAAAATTTTAGAGAATTATTATATCCAGATGGAATTCAAGCAGAGCCGCTCATCGGATTTTACTTCAGCTACGTGATGATTGCAATGAATATTTGAAATAATCATTTGACAATTATTTTCTTTATCGTGCAAAGTTGATGAAATCTCATTTCATCGCCTCAAATACAATTTGTAGAAGTAATGATACAAGAAGGTCAATTTTGTTTTATGAGATACAATTCTTTTTTCATTAAACTGCAGTTTTTTCTTTCTCCGAATCACTTTTTTTAAAGGCCTCTTAAACAAAAGATTTGACTACTGACAACAAGTAGGGTTTGTGTGTTTATGATTCCAACTTCAATTAGGGAAAATACCGACATGAAGTGGAATATAACTGGGATATTACACGACGTCCACTTAAATCATTTTTATAGGCTATCTGTCATCCGCCATCTTCAAGGGTTTCAAGGACGACATATGCCACTGCATGTTTTTTATTGTTGCATGGCACATGTAATCAATATTTGCAGCCATTATTACTGTTGTAAAAATCGCAAACTCACTTTCATTTGTTTAAATCTTGTCAAGCCTAATCACATTTTCTTATTGTCCTCTCAATAAATCATCAATTGGTCATATGAGAGAATTATGATTCAGAGCGAAACTATGAATTTAAAACAAGGATAAATAGTATATTACATGGCGAGTAGCGAATGGCTGAGATTACTGAAGAGTTTGAAGTTGCTGGCCCGAGTGAAGCGAGGGCAGCACCACACGAGTCAGTGATTTCCACCATTCGCCACTCGCTGTGCACGATATTTTTCAGATAAGGTACATCGAAAACATGGCTTTCGACGACTCTTGAGTGATAGCGAAATAAGAGAAATTAGGGTTTTAAGGTTATGGTTGACAACTTGTGACAATCACATGTATAATTACGTTAATGGGTTGGCATTATTGACGCCTCAAATTTCTTCTGCTTACAGAGCTGATTTTCTTCCGCCGCTTCAGCCCTGAGAGCTATTCTTCTCAGAAACTGCTGGGAAAAAGTAGCTCAGAAAAATTCTCGGAGAACTTCTCTGGGATGTGTCAGGATTGGAAAGCAAGGGCTTAGGTTTCTGGGAGGAATTCAAAACATGGAACGTAGTAATGATGAGGGAGAAACTATTAGAAGAGAAACACTGGAAGAGGATAGAAGAAAAGTAAGCAATAGGATATGTCTGGAAGATGCAAGAAGCAAGAGAGGAACATGAGAAAGGAAGAGGGATGGGCAGCATGGTATCACGAGTGAGAAAGTGTCTTGTGGTAGAACAGGGATCTGAGGATGGTGTCGAAACAAAGGACGGAGTAATCATCAGAAGAATTAAAGTGATTGGAAAATGGATAGCAGTAGTATGTATAACAGGAGAAGAGGGGCAGAGGAGGGATAAGAAGTTATAGGGAGTAGAATCGAGGAAAAGGGAGAGGGTATTGATTGGAGGCGACCTAAATGCATGGAATAGAGATCAGGGAGAAGTATGGGATAAAGAGTAGGAGACGTTCATTATAAAATCGAAACATAGAGAAACATATCGAAAGGTTGCATTATTCTAAACTCGATAGTAGAGGCATGGTGGTTAATCTCCAATGGAAATTCGGGAGGCAACGAGGATGGTGGAAAAACATTAACAGGGAAAGGAGAAACCGTAATAGACAACATTTTAGCAGAAGAAAGGGCAAGAAAGATAAAGGCGGGAATGGGAGTGAGTAATTAGATGGGCTCTGAGAACTTCCTGGTAATAGCAAAACCAAAAGAAAGAGGAGGTGATAAACATTATAGAGATGGTAAGGGAAGAGAGGAGGTAAGAAAAGAAAGCATGGGGCACTGGTGGAGAGAAAAATCAGGGAAATTAAAAAAAACAACGAAGAATGAGGATCGAAAAGGTGGAGAGGAAGAAGGGGGAGACGAGATAATAGAAAGAATGAAGGGAGTGATTAAAAGGGTAAAAGAGGTAAAAGACCAAAAGGGGAAGAGGACAAAGGAAGGAAAAGTGGGTGGGGTGATCAATGTAAGAAAGGTTTAAATAAAATAAAGGGGAGTGTAAGATAATGGAGATGCGGAGAGATCTGCAAGAAGGAGTACAATAGAGGAAAAAGAGTATATGAGGGAATGTTGAACGAGAATAGGCAGAAGGAGAAAATAAGATATATGGAGAAGGTAGAGAAAGTAGTAAAGGAAGGGTATAAGAGGTATTGAATACGGAAAGAGTAAGAAGAGAGGGAATGAATGAGGATGTAAAAATGAGTGAATGGACGAAGTGCTTCTAAGGACTATTGTCAGCCACGGCCTGACGAATGAGGGGCGGGATTAGTGATCCAACTAATTAGAAAAGGAAAGAGTAAAAATGTAAAGGATTATGAAGGTATCACTCTAATATGAGTGGGGTATAAGATCTATGCGGAAGCTCCCAAAAACAGGGTAGAAAGTCAGGTAGAAGAGAAAAGCATTATACCTCACAACCAGACGGACTTAAGGAAGGAAATGGGACCAATCGATAACATCTACGTCCTAAACTATCTGGTAAATAGGAACTTGAAGCGGAAGAGAGAAAAACTTGTAGTCTTGTTTGGAGACTTCAAATCAGCGTTCGACTCAGTGAACAGGAGGGTGTTATAGCAAGCAACGAAAGAAAGAGGAATAGATGAAGGCCTAATTGCAAGGACAAAAGAAATATTTGTGAAGATTAGATTCAGAGTGGAGATGGGGAAAGAGAAAGGAGAGGAATCCTGGACAGGAAGAGGACTCGGTCAAGGCTGCCCATTAAGTCCACTGTTGTTTAGTATTTTGTTGGGAGACTTGCAGGGAAAGCTTAAGAAAAAAGGGAAAGGAGGTACGATCTTCGGTAACAGTAAGCTTTACTCATTAGCATATGCGGATGATCTGGTACTATTAGCATAGGACAGAAGGGGATTGAATTTGATGTTGAGAGGGTTTGAAGAGTACGTAAGAGGAAAATAAATAACGGTAAACATTGGTGAGACCTACAGATAATGTGCTTTAGGAATAAAAAAAGAAAGAAGAATACAATTCGAATTTAGGCGGAGGAGCAGGAGGAGGTAACGAGCTGCAAACGAAAAAAAAGGATGGAGAATGCGAGTAAAATAATGGGCCAAGTTTGAGGCATAAGTGAGAGAATGGAGAGAGCGGAAAGCCTTCACGAAAGATTCTTGAAGTGGGTTACAGGGGTAAGTGAGAGTAGTCTAGGATAAATGCTGAGGGAAGAAGTGAGTAGAGAGAAAACGGTAGTTCAGCAAGTGAAGAGAGTATGGAAGTTTAAAGAGAAGCTAAAGAAGGGAGAGAGTAGCTAAATAGCACAAGCTTGCCTAAAGGAGATTAGGTCTTGAGAGAATAGAAGCAATGTAGGAGGCTATAAATGGAAGGAGAGAGACAACAAATGAGAAAGGAATGTGGTTTCCACGAAGGGTATGTAGAATGAGGAGGAATTATGAGGAGGAAGATTCAGGGGAATCATGGAATCGCAGCAAAACAGGTAGTAAAAGATGAGTATATGGGGTGGGGGACTAGAATACTCATCAAAGTTAAATAAAGAGAGTAACTGGATCAGAATATTATGGTTGAGAATGGGACAGGGGAAGAAAGTGTCTAGGTAGTGGATGGACGAAGAAAAGATGTATAGAATTGGTAGTTATGGAGTGGTGTCGTGGGAACATATGTTAAAGGTGTGTACTAAAGGGAGAGAAAAGCAGAAGTGCGAGTGATTGTGTGAGAGGGATATTAAATGAAAGTGAGCAGGTGGTAGAATGGATGAGGAGACTAGAAAAACGAAGGAAAGAAGAAGTCAAGGGTTTCTCCGGATGAAAGGACTTTACAGTAATAAAGAAAAAAATCGAAAAATCTGTGCAATTGAGAGGTGGTAAAAAGAAACGGAAGCCCTGGATGTTCGATCATGCGAACTTTTTATCTATGTAAATGATAGCAACGAGACATAAAATCAGTTTTTAGGCGTAAAAATTAACTAAGAATAAGTAGTTTAAGGCAGTTATGTAACTTATTCTTAAGGGAACAGAGGCTTCAAACCGTTAAAAGGGAAGAGACTGAATTAAATAACATCACAAAAAAGGTAGCTCAGAAAACTTCTTGGAGGCAAAGGAGTAAAAGTTCTCATAAGTCCTATTGTAAAGTACCTCAAAAGTATCGCGGAACTTGGAAAAGTTGATGTTACATTATTCCTAGAACGCCTCTTGTAAAATTGATTCATAGCTACTCGAGCAAAAGAGACTCGAAAATCTGTCAGAAGCTAGGGAAACCTATATTATTTTCATTCCAGGAAGCTTTTTGTGGAATCAATTTAGAATTCCTGTGATGAAGAGTATCCAAGAACTCCTTTCAGAAGCCTGTAAGTCTAAGTATTTCTTTTATTGAAACATCCAGTGCAAATATAGTGTGAGGCTTGAAATTTGTTGGGTAAAAGTAGCTTGAGATTCTTCTCAAATCCGGGAAAGTTTCCGTCATTTTTCCCTAAGAACGCCTCTTAACGCCTTCGACTCTAGGATGGTCTAAGTCATTTTCACTTTAGAATGCTCGTTGCAGAAATAGCACATAAGTCCTCTGAAAGGAATGGCTTAGAAATCTCTTAGGTGAGAGCTGAGAAAATTCCAATCATTTTTACTCGAGGAGGCCTCTTCTGGTGGTGGTTTATGATTCTCTCCCTATCTCAAAACGCCTCTTGTAATATTGGCCCACAATTTTACTGGTAGAAATGGCTCAGAACTCTTCCAGCTGCTGATGCATTCTGAGACAGTCCAGTAAAGGGGCTCAAAAATCTTCCAAAAGCTGAGAAAATTCTAATTATTTTTATCCAAGGAGGCCTCTTCTGGAGGTGGCTTATGATTCTCTTCCCATCTCAGAACGCTTTTTGTAATAGTACTCATAATTTTTTTGGTAGAAATGATTCAAAACTCTTCAAGAAGCTGATGGATTCTGAGACAGTACCGTAAAAGGGGCTGAAAAATCTTCAAAGATCTTCCTACCCGAGGAGGCCTCTTCTGGAGGTGGCTTATGATTCTCTCCCCATCTCAGAACGCCTTTTGTAAGAGTGGCTCATAATTTTTTTGGTAGAAATGATTCAAAACATTCCAAGAAGCTGATGGATTCTGAGACAGTACCGTTAAAGTGGCTCAAAAATCTTCAAAGATCTTCCTACCCGAGGAGGCCTCTTCTGGAGGCGGCTTATGATTCTCTCCCTATCTCAAAACGCCTCTTGTAATATTGGCCCACAATTTTACTGGTAGAAATGGCTCGTCAGAACTCTTCCAGACGCTGATGAATTCTGAGACAGTCCAGCAAAAGTGGCTCAAAAATCTTCGAAAAGCTGAGAAAATTCTAATCATTTTTATCCAAGGAGGCCTCTTCTGGAGGTGGCTTATGATTCTCCCGCCATTACAGAACGCCTTTTGTAATAGTGGCTCATCATTTTTTTGGTAGAAGCGAGTCAGAACTCTTGCAGAAGGTGATGAATTCTGAGACAGTACCGTAAAAGTGGCTCAAAAATCTTCAAAGATCTTCCTACCCGAGGAGGCCTCTTCTGGAGGTGGCTTATGATTCTCTCCCCATCTCAGAACGCCTTTTGTAAGAGTGGCTCATAATTTTTTTGGTAGAAATGATTCAAAACATTCCAAGAAGCTGATGGATTCTGAGACAGTACCGTTAAAGTGGCTCAAAAATCTTCAAAGATCTTCCTACCCGAGGAGGCCTCTTCTGGAGGTGGCTTATGATTCTCTCCCTATCTCAGAACGCCTCTTGTGATATTAGCTTACAAAATTAATGGTAGGAATGGCTCAGACCTCTTCCAGACGCTGATGGATTCTGAGACAGTCCAGCAAAAGTGGTTCGAAAATCTTGCAAAAGCTGAGAAAATTCC
>WSXT02170178.1:0-19415 GCA_011762715.2 Neuroterus valhalla | reverse complement strand
AAAATCTTCAAAAAGCTGAGAAAATTCTATTCATTTTTATCCAAGGAGGCCTCTTCTGGAGGTGGCTTATGATTCTCTCCCTATCTCAAAACGCCTTTTGTAATAGTGGCTCATAATTTTTTTGGTAGAAATGATTCAGAACTCTTCCAGAAGCTGATGGATTCCGAGACAGTACAGTAAAAGTGGCTCAAAAATCTTCAAAAATCTCCCTACCCAAAGAGGCCTCTTCTGGAGGTGGCTAATGATTCTCTCCCCATCTCAGAACGCCTTTTGTAATAGTGGCTCATCATTTTTTTTGTAGAAATGATTCATAACTCTTGCAGAAGGTGATGGATTCTGAGACAGTACAGTAAAAGTGGCTCAAAAATCTTCGAAAATCATCTCACCCGAGGAGGCCTCTTCTGGAGGTGGCTTATGATTCTCTTCCTATCCCAAAACGCCTCTTGTAATGGAGGCTCATAACTTATCTGGCCATATCGGCTTATACTACCTTTCTTAAACTGGCTAAAAAGTCTTCAGAATCTACAGGGATCCTGATAATTTTCGCTCTAGAACGCTGCCTGTACGAATAGCTCATGGAACAATAAAGAAATTATCTCAGAATTTTCCTAGAAGCCAAGGTAGTTCGAATCATTTTTGCGACAAAAGGCGATTCGCGAAAGTGGCTCATTATCTCGTGATAATGGTTCCTAATTCTCCTGATGAAAGTGACGCAGAACTTTTCCAGAAGCAAAGAGATTCTGAAATATTTCGTCCAAGGAAACCACCCGTAATATAAGGTCATGAATCTCCTAATGAAAAATGCTTGAAACTTTTACAAGAGCCATAGGAGTCTCAGTCATTCTTCTCTCAGAACGCTTTTAGTAGAAATAGCTTGGGATTCTTCTGGCAAAATCAACTCCAAACGCTCTCAAAAGTCGAGGGAATGTAGAAGATTTTCATCTCTTAAGGCTTCTTGTTAGAGTATCTCGACACGCTTCTCGTTAAAGCATCTCATGACTCCTTTGGTATAAGTGGCTCGCAACCTTTTAGGAGACAAGGTAATCTAAACCATTTTCTTCTTGGTATCCTGATTTATTTTTGATCTAGGAGGCATTTTATGAAATTAGCTTACGAATTTTGTGGAAAGAAGGCTGTTAAGACTCGCTCGGAACTCTTATAATCATTTATATCTCATAACGCTTCTTGCAGAAACAGCTTTAAACTTTTCAAGAGGAAGAAGCCCAAAACTCTTCTAGAAAACCGGCGAACCTGAATTATTGTTGTCTCAGAACGCCTTCCGTGAAACTCATAGCATATGTTATTCAATATTCATAGCTACTCAGGTGAAATCCACTGAAGCTTCTTTTTAGACCATTTGCATGCTGCTTGTAGAAGCAGCTCAGAACTATTGTGACGAATGTGGATTAAAACATTTCCAACAATCAGTGGAGGTAAAATAATTTCCTGCCTCTAATTCCTACGGAAACAAATGGCCCCAGTATTATTATACAACTATAGCATTACAATGCAAGTACAATGTACATGTCAAAAAATAACTGCTGCGATATTTGCTTAGATCATAGGCCTGTGCAAAGAGGTAGGACATAAATAAAATTTACATAAATTTAATAGCCTCATGGCTCACATCATAATTGTAACGGGTAGGTTTTTTCATTTTACTGATTGATCCTACGGAAACATTATAAATAATCTAACCTCTAGTATTACAGGCGATTATCAAGCAAGAAGGCAGAGCTCCGCACCAGAGGCTGTAACATCTACTGATGACGTAAAGCAATCCGAACTCAGGTCTGTATACATGAGCATTCCGCTGGAAGATGGAATGAGTTCTCTCCCAATCCCTTGTAGAAGATTGAGCAAAACTGCAATAACGTAAATCCAAAGCTGAAATCTCCTATAAGGAATCTTCCTCTGGTAGGTTTTACAAGATGAGCCTAAGCAAGTGGCCTAACAAATTAGGAAGGAATCCCACAACAAAGGTATTGTTGACCTAATCGATATCTCCAGAGATAAGGCAGCACCTGTAATCTTGAGGTCTGTGCAAGCCTGTTTAGATCTAAACCTTTAAGACAAGTCTCAAATTTGGCTAAAGTGATCTCTTTTTTCGACCGCAAAAGTATGAAATATAATCCAGGACATAAGCCCTCTACTCAACATGAAGGGAAGAAGTTTTCGACCTAAGGACTTGATTCAATTTGTGCGATGCTGTAACGGAGTCTGATGTACCCTTTGACGTAGGAGATAATCTAGGCAGCCTCGATTCCTCATATCTAGCATATCCTCTAGCCAGTGTAGGCAATTTTTAGGATATTATGCGCAGTTGAGACTCGACCAGGCTCTAGTTCTAATGCATATCCTGGAGTATGAGTAGGCAGCATCTGGGCTCTCTTGAAGAAGGTTGTGTGAATTACCTCTACTTCTCAACACTATCTCACTATCTATCTCCTAATGCTATCTCCTTATAGCATAGAAGATAAAATTTGACATAAGGCTTTGGTACAACATTAGTAGCAACCATGCATGATCCGGACATAGATGCTTGGAAGATGTATAACGTGTTGCCGATATAAGCAGCAGCAACCCTCTGAATAGGGCATAGGTGAAAGTATCTGAGCTACCCAATAATCAACCAAGGTCATTGCAGCTGCGGTTTCGGGGTGTTCTGTGTCGTTCACAGGTTCCCTCTTGTCTTGAGCTCTTCCTGTATGAACCGGCAGGAGTAGGGAGGCCGGCGTTTGCGCGCTCTCCTACCCAGGGCTAGTGCTCGCTTGCTCTCGCATTCAGTTTCCGTCTCGGCTCTTGCACTGACCAGCGAGTTCTAGTTGCGTACTACGAAACTGAACATTGGTTGCCAAGTGCCACCTCGCACTAACCCGGCAGGCAGACGGCCATCGACCTGAATCAGCCTTGAACAGGTTTTACGCTTCCACTTTATTCAAATGATTTCGTTTTTCCGGCTCGATTGACTTCTGGTGTTGTGGGAAGTGACGAGTCGGATGTCGCATCACTTAAGTTCCAACGAGCTCGATGGTTCTAGGAGAGCCATCGTGATCGTATCTCCCGAAGGTTACATCTATGCTGATTTTCCTTAACCAACCCCAATATTTTCGATACAATTTAATTGCCCTATTGTGGACTCGGGAAGTTGTGGATCAAATTGGCCTGACCAAGTATTTTGAGCTCCTTCACATGGACATTCAATAGTATATACCGTTGAAGATATAACAAGAGGATATCCCCTTAGACTGATTGTGAATTAAAGGAGCGTCCTTTCCTCGCTGACCTACGCCAGTCCGTGATTATTTCCCTAACAGCAGGTAATTGTATGCCCTTAACATTTCTAGCAGGTTCCCATCAAAAGTGAAATGCAGGAATGGAGGCTCCCTTCTCATTCGAAAGATCATGGTTTTTTCCTCATATATATTGACCTCCACACGTAAAGAAATTGACAAATTGCCCTAACTAAACCTATTTAGGTTGATACCATTTTGGTTGCATGAATCTAACAAAGGTTCGTGGCAACCGAATCGGGATGGTTTTGCACATCACACTTTAATCAAGATATATCGTAGGATACTACATTAAACATATATCATTATCAAAAAAGGAGTAATAATTTAAGTTTTCTCTAAGATTAAACTGATAAGCGTTGAGTTCAGATTAAGCTCACACACAGGTGTCAGTGGAGTCTGGGCAGTATTGGATATTATATAAATGTTTTGACACCATGCTTGTCACCAAAGTTTCAGCTTCAAGAGAATAAATATATTAGCCAAATTTTTTGGAAAAAAATTCATATCTTGCTTTAGTTGGTTCTCATCCAACTCAATTCATGAAAACTTCCACCATTTGTTGGGGTGACAACTCTTATAGAGTATAGATGTCACTCCAATTCTGAATAGAATATTGCCACATCAATTGATGTAACCAAACAATAAGTTTGCTGTTCAACCAACTCGAACAGTACCCGTAAGCAACCTGTCGGATTGGAGCAACCAAGCAGTTCGGTTGCAGTGACCAAATCTCGTACAAATAAACAAGTGACGCAGCAGACCTGAGTTGGGTCAGTCGATAGGCAATCAAACAGTTCGGTTGGGAGAACCTGATTTCAGGTAACGACAAACAGACCGTTCTTCACGTGCAAACGGTTATTTCTACAAGATTCAGCAGCAACATTAATTTCCTCCTGAAGATCATAAAGAGCATAAGAAAGCATCACAATGTCATCAGTATGAGCCAGCAGGAGAAACTCAGTCCAATGTTCAACCAAGATTCCCATCAGCTCACGACTTAGCAAGGAGTATTTTAAATCGCTGATTGTTATGAGGAAATCAGAGATAAAACTAGCTGAAAATCAAAATTGGATTTGAAAAAGTTAGAAAATTTTAAATGATAGGGAAGCAGAATGTACAAAACGAAATCAGCCAAATGGAATCTCATTTTCTCGACTAGAACTTCATTTGTCAGACTTATAATATGGTTCGTCCGAATTATTTCAGAAAGTGTCGTTACACCTTCGATAAAGAATTTCGAACAGCTTCTATCCTGTAATTTGGATTCTGCGGATCATTAGAAGTGAAATCTTCTCACCTTGATTCGCACCATCATGTTCAGATGTCCTTGACTGTACTGCTCGATTACATCTCTCACATCGTAAGGCTTGCGAGCTTGTTGAAATTTCCTGCGGGCCACGAAGTACTTGATCTTCCTGATAGCTCTGATGGCATTTCGATGCGCCTCCGTTAACCTAGAAGCAAGAAGTTGCTCATTGAAGGAAGTTGAACATATCTAACATCCTGTCGGAGATTTTTTTTCCATCTGTTTACTATTGGAACAAAAAAAATTATTGAATTTGACAACCGAAAGCTTTATATATTTTCAATTCTGCAAAACTGAACAAAATCTTCTCAGACCAAGTGTCGAAGAGAAATAGGTCGCCTAATAGAGCTCTCATAAAAAAAGAGAACATTAATATTCTCATAATTCTTGACATTTGTTCATCAACCTCACAGTTTTTTTCGCATGTAAAGAACACAGTCTTGCAAACACAAATATTTTACTTGATTACCAGTACCGCAATGAGGAACCTGGAGGACCTACTGCTACATATTCAAGGAGGCCTCTTCAGGAAAGAGGATAAAGGTTATCCAGAAATTACGCAAGGTTTTTTCACGATGTTTTCAATTTTCCCTTCATCTCAAAATCTACAATTCTATCATTATTATTTCCAGAATGTAGAAGCTGTTTCTCGTTGTGTTAGTTCTATAGATTGCAATTCCAACTCCTCGGAATGTGAATTAGAGAGGCAAAAGTAACCACAATTCCTTTTCTTTATTGTGGGGTCTGACATGATTTTCTGAGAAAGGGATGAGCAAATCGATGGCAATATTCGGTCTCAGAGAAAACGTTTACTTAGGAAATTCAAGCCAAGGAGAACTTTTCTCATAATCTCTAGGCCACAAACAATTATGCAAGTACTTGCACCCAATATTCAGAGTGTTTGTCTGGAAGATGATTATAAATTTTCCGTTTTCTTCTTCGAAAGATTCTGAAATTTTCCACTGGTTCCAAACGATTCGAAGCAATCAGAAAGATTTTCGAAGATTCCATGGGTTGAAAAAATTTTTGATTTGTTACAAGGATTTCATGAACATCAAATGATGTTCAGAATCAATGATTGTAATCATAATTCAAAAAGGAAATTTTGTGAAACAATGATAATTTTGCAATAAGACATAATTTTTTAAAACAAATTTTGTGCCCCCAAATCAACATCAGGATGTTGTGAAATAGCAAAGTGTTGATGCTCCCAGTGAATCGGTGACGGCCTTACTGCGTAATAGTTCCTTCTATGCAGTACGCGAACCTTCACGTTCGTCATGCGTTAGCGTAAGAAGAAGCACGTTTAGCCGGAGTATTTGGAACGAAAGTGTTTTGATTTACGGATGAAAATTTATGGTGAATTTTGAAGACTGATGTTCCTTCCAAAATAACTTTTAAGAAATAATTCTCGGCAATGTTCTTCAAACACGAAAATTAATATTCATTTATCTAACATATATTTTATTATTATGTTTCAACTTTCATCCTGAAAACTATCTGATACTTTTTCTTTTTCATTTGATGAGGCTTTTTTGTTCATAAAAGCCCTGAAAACTAGCTCTGAACAAAATTCTGTACGAGAATTCCCTGATCCATTACAGAATTATATTCATTCTAGAAAGATGCAGATAGAGCGCTACCTCTAACCCTCATTCTCCATTAATTTCCCCTTTTTAATTCTATTTATCGTTCTTTTCCTCTCTACATATAAACCACTACTTTAACTCCTAACCTTATAACCCTCATTTTCTAATATTCCTCTCCTTATCCACACTTTCCTTCCTTCTAATCTCATAATCCTTTGTTCAGACAAAGAGTGAGAAATTTGGGGAAGAGGGATGAGGGAAGTATTTTTGAAGAAAATATAGAAAAACAGAGATTTGCGATCAAACGGTATATGAAGTAACAGGAAGCGAGGAAAGGTCACAAGATGCAAAAGATGGAGTAAAAGTTAAGAGAGAAGAAGAAATATAAGATGGGCGAATCAAGGGAAAGGGAACTTAGGGAAAAAAAGAGATGGGAAAGAGATGGAAGAGAGGGAGTGAAAGTGAGGAGGAAGTAAGAAATACAAAAGGGCAAGTAAAGGTAAAGAAAACTAGGAGAAAGAAAAGAGATTGGAAGGGTGGGTAAGAAGGGACAAAAAACGGCAAAAAGGAACAGAAGTATCAATGGAAACAGAAGGGGTGAAGAGAAATCGGGGGAGGAGATGTAATGTGAGGATAAGCAAGGCAAAGAGAGTACGAATTTAAAAAACTTATATGAGGGAATTGATAAAATAGGAAAAATGAAGGTGAATGAGATAAGAAAAACCATAATAATTAGGAAGCTAAAGCATAATTATTGCTGGGTGATCCTTGATGAATAGTTGAGGCTAGCAAGGGTGAAAGAGGTAAATCTCTGTGAGAGGAATGAGGGAAGGTAAATCATAGGAAAATGAGGGTACGTTGGAAGATGAAAAACAGTTAATATGAAATTACAGGAAGTGATAGGGATGTGGAGGAAAATACGGAGAGCAGAAAAAATATAGGGAGGAAAAGTGATGTAGAATGAGGGATGCAATGGGAATGGATAATGTGAAATAGGGAGAAGAATAGAGAGGCTGCGAAATGGATGCAAAGCTGGGAAGATAGAAAGATTGAAAGAGGAAGTGAGGAGGTGAGAAGAGAAGAGAATAAAAAGGAGAGGAAGAAAAGGAAAGTGGAGAGAAGGAAAGGGAGGAAAGATGAGGGAATGGATGGTGAGGAAAAGGATCTAGAATGGTACAATGATAAAAAGTGACAAAAAAAAGGCAAAGAGGAATATGAGTATCAATAGAAATGGATGGGGTAAAGGAAAATTGGGAGAGAAGATGTAATGTGAGGGTTAGCAAGGCAAAGTCAGTAAAAATTTAAAGAAGGTGAATGAGGGAATTTAGAAAATGGGGAAATAAAGGATAAATGATATGAGGAAAAACAAGATTATGCCTGGTTGTAGGAAGTGAAAAGAAGATGAGACATGGGAAGACAAGGAAAGGTAGAGTAATGAAATGGAGAAGGAAGGTAAGTAGCGTAAATGAGGTGCAAAAAATAAGGAAAATCAACTATTGTGAAAAAGGATCCTGAAGCTTAATTATTGCAAGTTGATCAACAATGAGAGGTTGAGAGATAAAGAGGAAAGCTGGAAAGATCAAAAGAGGAAATGAAGAGCTGAGGAGAGGAGAGAATAGAAAATGGGAAGGGAAGAAAAGGAAAGTGGTGTTAAGGGAAGGGGGGGAAGGTGAGAGAATGGATTGGAGGGAATCAGTGACGGCCTCACTGGGCAATAGTTTCTACTACGCAGTAGGCGAACCCGTACGTTTGTTGCGCGTTAGCGTTAGTGTATGCACGTTTAGACGGAGTATTCGGCATGAACGTGATTCGATACAAGGACGCAAATTTATGGTAAGTGTGTGAGGTCATTCATTTATCTTACATATTTCATTATTGAGTCTTCACTTTTATCTTGGAAACTATCTAATGCTTCATGTTCTCCGTTTTATGAGGCTTTTTTTGTAAATACGCGCCCTTAAAACTAGCTCTGAATAAATTTCTTCACGAGAATTCCCTGATCCAATTCAGAATTATATTCATTTTAGACATTTTCTACCATCATCACCAACCTTGACATAGGGTTAATTATTTTGCTATTCCTATCAATAAACTAGAATCAAAATAATTATCTAAATCTCACGCTCAATGTCAAAAATTAACTTATCCAAGACCGAATTATGATTGTTCGAGGATTCCCCTATTACAGACTAAAAATTATCATCCCTTACGATAATTTAGTTTTATTAATAATTCATTTATTTTGTTAAGATTTTTGACTTGCAACGAAGATTCAGAGCTAAATTTCTAAACTGAGATTATCTTGTTCTCGAAGAATACTTTCTGAAAGTATAGGTTCCATTTGGGAAGAATTTGCCCGAAAAGTTAAGCCAAAAGAGGAGGCTGAAAAAACTGTAAAAGCAAAGTTAAAGATGGGCGATTTTCGAGTTGCAGATGAAAACGTAGGCCGCTAGGAGTAATGTAGTGCCAGAGAGCACTTATGCTTGCGTCAAACAAAGAAACTTCAAGAGCAAGCGCAGAGTTGCTTTATTGCGTACTAGTAGCCAGTTTCATTTCTCTTTATTTTTTTCTTAAAAATCCCGGTAGAATTGGAGATACTGATGCACTCTTGCCAGAGCCTGACAAAGAAACGAAATTTTATTCTCTTCATTCGGAAAAATCGCTTGAGGCTTGGCTAACCTCGATACCTCTTTTATGCCGACCTAATATTCAGAATTTTCGAGTTTCTACGGCAAGCGTCTTTCATGATTCCCATTTTTGATTATATCATTTTTAATTTCTGCAAAATTGATAATTTTCCTTTGATTTTCAGGACCTCGGAGCTCAAAGTAGTAATCCTCGTCATCTGTATAAAAAGGGGAAAGTGCATGAGAATTTGGGGAGAGTGAGGAGGAAGGAAAGAAAAGAGGAGTGAAAGACGATTAGGAGGTAAAGAGAGGTGTTTTAAGGAAAATTACTTGAGGGAAAGTGATAGAAAATGAGGGAGAAGGATAGAACGTACGAAGAGGAAGTGTAAGAGATCAAAATGGAGAGGAGAGTAAGTAAGGAGGAATAAGGGGGAATAAGGGGGGGGCAGTCGGAAATTCAGGAGAGGAAAATAGAATGTTATTGGATGAGAAGAATGAGATGAAGTGAGAAAAAGTAGCATAAGGAAAAACAAGGAAACGTGAAGTGACGAAAAGTGAGAAGAAGAAGAGAGATGAGGAGAGTAGAGAGGAAAAAACAAGATAAGAGGAGAGATAAAAAATAAGGAAAGCAAAGAGGATATAAGTAAGAAGAAGTAAAGGGATGACAAGCAAAAGGAGTGTGAGTTAGGAAAAGGAAGAGTAAATAAAAAGGAGAGGAATAATATAGACTGAGGAAGTGATAGAGAGAGATAGTGAGAGAAGTGAGAGAAAGAAGGAAGATGGAAAGGATAGAGAGGAAGAAAAGATAGGGGGAGTGATGAAACATAAGGGAAGTTGTGAGAGAGAAAGTGAGGAGAGGTGATGGAATAAAAAGGATAGAAGAGTATGAAGGGGGAAGTCAGGGTGTGTAAAAAAAGGCATAATGGGAAATATGGGAGGTTGAGGAAAATTGGGGTTTTATAAGTAATTGAAAGCAAAGGTAGGCAAAGGAATGAATAGTACGATTGTAAAAGTGAAATAGAGGAAGTCATTCAGTGTGAAAAATGAGGATAAGTGAGATGAGGGGAAACAGAATGTGGAGCAGAAGGAATCGTGGGGAGGTGAGCAGATGTGGAGGGAAGACAGGGCAAATGAGGGAAGTACGCGCTGATTAGTGAGAGGCGGTAAAGAGATCGAAACAAAAAGAAAAAAAAGTACTGAAGAAAAAAGGAAAATAAGAGGCCAAAGTGAGATGAAGTCAGGGGATGGGGAGGCAAAGGTAGAATAATAGAAAGAGCGGTAGAGTTAAGAGGTAAAGAAATAAAGAGGAAGGGAGGGGTTGTCCAAAAAATTTGAAAGATGCGAGGAAATTGGGAGGGTATGTAAGTAATGGAAAGACAGGATATATGAGAAAGAAAGTGGGAGATTTCAGGGAGAGAAAAAATAAAAGTTATTTAATGAGGAAAATTATGAAGGTAAGATGTGGACAAACAAGGTTTTTTGGAATAGAACAGAATGAGAAGAGGAGAGTTCACTTCCCTCACAATATGAGGGGAGTGAAAGTACGTGAGTAAAGGGAGATAGAAGGATCAAGAAGGAAGGCAAGATGAGTGGCAGGTAAAGTGTTGAAGAATAGGAGAGGTAGGAAGAAATTGAAGAAGAGAGAGCAATATGACGGTAAGAAAGGCAAAGATTGAAAATTTGGAGAAGAAGTATGAGAGAAGACATTCAAGACGGAAACTAGGAGAATGTAAGACAAGGAGAAAAAAAGTGACATTAGGTGACAGGAAGTGGGGAAGGATAAAGAGATGAGAAGGGAATGAAGGATGAATGGGGAGGGAAGAAATCTTGGAAAATGAGGGTCATAAGGACAGGGAAGAAGGAAGTGGTGTAGAAAGGAACACTAAGTAAAGGGGACATTAACAGAGAATGAGGGATAGAGATGGCGCTCTATCTCCATCCCTCATTCTCTATTAATGTCTCCTTTTATGAATCTACTTATCGTTCCTTCACTCTCTACATATACACTACTTCTTTCTTTCCTGTCCTCACAACCTTCATTTTATATAATTTCTCCCCTTTTAATCTCATGATCTTTCCTTTAGACAAAGAGTGAGAAATCCGGGGAAGAGGAATGACGGAAGTAGTTTTGAAGAAAATTTGGGGCAAGATAGATTGTAGATCGAACGGTTTATGAAGTGACAGAGAGCGAGGAAAGGTCACTAGATGGAAAATGATGGAGTAAAGGCTGAGAGAGAAAAAGAAATATAAGATGGGCAAGTCAAGGGAGAGGGAACTAGAGGAGAGAAAAGAGATAGAAAAGGGGGATTTAAAGTTAAGAGGGAAGAATAAATATAAAATGGGCAAGTTAAGGGAGAGGAAACTAGTGGAAAGAAAAGAGATGGGAAGGACGGGTAAGAAGGGACAAAATAAGGAAAAGAAGAATAGAAGTATCAATGGTAATGGAAGTGGTAAAGGGAAATTGGGCGAGGAGATGTAATGTGAGGGTAAGCAAGGCAAAGAGAGTAAAAATTTAAAGAAGTTTAATGGAGGAATTTATAAAATGAGGGTGATTGAGATGAGGAAAAACAAGATTATGCTAAGTGATAGGAAGTCAAAAGGAAATGAGATATAGGAAGACAAGGAAAGTTATGAAAAAAGCAATGTGAGGGGCAGTGAAGTGAGGAAAGGTGAAGGGATGAAACGAAAACGGCTGAAGCCTAATTATTGCGGGGTGATCAGTAAGGAAAATCAGAGGCTAGCGAGGATGAAAGAGGGCGATCTCTGGGAGAGGAATAAGGGAAGATGAATCATAAAGAAAAATCAGGATACGTGAGATGATGATAACCAGGTAATGTGCAGTTACAGAAAGTGTGGACAGTTGGAGAGATAAAAACGGATGGCAGAAAAAATAAGGGGAGGGAAAGTGATATAGAGAGAGGGATGTGAAGGGAAGGAATAATGTGAAATAAGAAGGAGAAGAGTAAGGTTAAGAGGTAGGAAGGAGATCTGAAAATATGGGAAGTGGAAGTAGAGGGATAAGGAGGGGAGAGATTATAAAGGAGGGGGGGGGAGAAGTGGAGAAAAGGGTAAGGGGGAAAGGTAAGGGAATGGATGGGAACGAAAAGGGTCTGGAATGGGAAATTCAAAAACAGTCTATTATTTATCGATAAAATGAGATACAAGTTTCATAGTTTAATAATTCCTAATTATATGTTAACATTTCGCAAAAATATAAAATAAATGAAAATTTCAGACTTACGTGGTAACTCTCTGGGGCTCATCGATGTCAATGTCAATTTCATCGCTTGCAGCCTCCGTCACAGAACTCGTTTGCGAAGTGAAGAGGCTTCCCCTGCAGATTGGAAACACACTATTCACACTACATGCTCAAAGCTTTTTCCTCAACATGCACACTTTGCTCCAGAGAAAGTGCTTTTCCATCAGTTGAGATATAAATGGACTTCGCTCTATGTGAGGAGTGTTTTAAGAATTAATGGAAAATATTTCGAAAATTGAATTCAATATTTAATAAAAGTGAGATAAATTCATTTTAAATATTGAAGAATACTTTTCACTTGCATTGAATATGAATAATTTCAGTATTAGCTGTTATAAAGATATTTAACTTTCTAGAAAGGAACATTTAAATTTAAATTAAAGATTTGAGTTAAAAAAAGAAAGGGGACAGTTTTGAGATATATAATATCCAACTTCATGAAATCTTTCTCTAGACAAGGTGCAAATCCTCCTGGGAAAATATTTTTTAGTAACATAAGTTCTATTGGAGATATAAATTAATAGAAATTAGGGCCTATCGAATGTTGAAAATTTGGAATTATTCCATTCAATCATATCGAAAGTTCAGGTAAATTTTCATAATACGATATGTGTTTGCTACATGCGAAAAATTATCGCGGAAACGAGGGAAATGTTTCTTTGGATAATTATCAGAAGTTGGTAAAACTTTTTGAGTGAATCGAGTTTTCCTCATTCTATACTAGGGTGAGTAAACTTGCAGTTGAGAAAGTTTTGGAAGAATAAACCATCTTCAGGAAAAAAAAACTTTTCACGAGGAAGTTAAGGTTCACGATGGGATTACGAAGAATCAAAGTTTCCATGTATACAAAAGAAAACTTGCAAATTATAGTTGTTTAGATCATTTGCTCAATCATTTATCGAAGGATTAGTTGGAACATTAGATAAAGAGATAATGATTTTGATGCCAAATTACTCCTGGAAAATTCCCATGCCCTGAGTACATAATTGTACAAAAAGTTTCATATTCCTGTCTTTCAAGAAAGACTGTCATTTTCAACCCACAGGAATACAAAAAAGTAATTTAAAAATCTTTGAATGCGTTCAAACACGAATTTTGTAGATTTTGATGGAAATCAATTGTATAATAAGTTTCATCTCCCTGTCTTCCGGGGAGGACTAACATTCTCAGCCCTCGAAAATCTCAGAAATCGGTAAAGAATTATAAAAAGTGTTCGAAGCCTTTTACCTTAAACCTTCATCACGAATAGAACTGATAAAATAATAATGATGACTAAAATGATTTCACTCACTTTTTCAAAATTTCATGACACCTCTATAGGAACTTGCTGAGAACTGAAGAAAGAGTTAAATAATTTTTCAAAGAAATAATGCATAGGAAATTCTGAATTCCATTATATAAGAACGAATTGGGAATATTTGTTTATACCATCTCCCTGTTGCGGGTTTGAGAGTCTCGGCATAACCTTCTCTCTATTCCTTTGCACACCTCACCACTAACTCAGGGGTCAGGGGGACCTACAGTTTACGGTGGGTTCCGAACCACCAAGAGCAACAGCTACTTAATACTTGGAGAACTTGAAGAACTCTAGAGGAACTGGGCTCACGACTCTCCGTAGCCCGCCGAAGCTCTTCCAGAGTGCGAGGCGGGAACCGAACCCACAACCAGACAGTACCCTGGGTCCAAAGCTCATGCCTTAGCCCCCACGACCAACTGACCACTCAATATAAGACCGAATTTGAATTTCGATTGATTCTGAAATGTAATCCACAGTATTGGAATTTATAAAAGTTCTAGAATTATTATAATAATGATGACTAAGAAAGTGTCAGTCATGGAAATTTGAATTTCATCAATCGGAATAGACAATAAATTTTGATTTGTTCTGAATTGGATTCCATGAATAATCAAATTTCTGAAATTTCTAGGATATAAATAAAATTTTAGGTGAAAAAAGGACTGCTTTCTCCGCTTTGCTGGGATCCAAACCCAGAGCCTCTCTTTATCGAGACAAATGTTCTTCCAACTGAGCTACGATCCACTCTATCGATCCTCTTCTAACAGAAAATTTACGCTAGGTAGCTATACATATGCATACAAAATCACAGGATTCTCTTCAGAGCTTCTCATTTTAGTAACCTTGATAAGTTATAACAGAAGACTCTGTTTACCATCAACAAAGTAATAATTCTTCTACGATGACCGGAAATAAATCGTGGAAACATATTTTGATTCATCGGGACAAGATGGCAGCTTATTGAAACAAGAAATTTAATACAACTTCCTGTGATAAAAGGACCACCTTCTTTGGTTCGATGGGATCCGAACCCAGGACTTTCCGCTGTCCAGACGATAAGTTTTATGAAAATTTGTATTTAATTTCTTGTTTGCATGAATTTTCATCTTGTCCCTATGACGTAAAATATGTTTCGGAGATTTGGTAAGTTAAATCGATCGGTGCATTAGATTTTTCAGTTTATGGATGGCATACAGTCTTCTATTAAAACACGGACCCAAGTATGACTCCTCTTTGCATTCATCCCGCAAGTGCCACGGCATATTTTTGGCACACGGATATGGCTTCCAGGGTACTAACCAGTGAGGGCATCGCACCTCCAAGAGCACCGATTATGAGAACAATTATTTGAATCGAATATCCTGGATGATACCGCTGTAGGTGTCCTCTGAAATCTTTGTGCCTCTTCTTTTTCTCGGTTTCCTTGCCTTTGAGGTTGCAGTCGGCTGGAGCCGAAAATTCGATCACGAACATGGTTCGGTCACGTTTATCAAGGAGCACGATGTCGGGTCCTGTGTGCTGGATAGATGCTATTGTCGAAAAATCACAGTTCCAGTAGATTCGGCACTCCTCGTTATCAGAAATAGACTTCTAACCCCTTGAAGCGTTTAGGAGGGCAGGGTCGTGGCCAACGCCATGAAAGCGACAAAGATGGTGGTAAAGCACTCTCAAGGCAGCATGGTGTCTGAACAGATACGTCGTTCTTGCATGAATCGGGCAATTCGATTGTACATGCCATAGGTGCTCAGGGAGTTTAAGACACGCCCTGCACCTATCGCTGGAAACCTCTTGACGTAATATGCTTCTACACTACGATAGAGTGGAAATCACACCGTCCTGACTTGTGGAAATAAAACTCCCGGTTCCTGAATTAGGTCCAGGTAATTTGAGAAAAGCAAACGTTGACTCATGTGATAAGGATTTATCTTATACAATTCTGTAAAAGCTTTCGTGCATCACCCTGTCCTCATGTTGTTTCAGGAAGTTTTTGGCGTCCGCTTTCTTCACTTTTGCTTTAAGAAGTGAGTACTAAGGATGATTTGGTTTTATAGACATTCAAGATTGAAAGGACCGCATCCGCCTTTACGGTGTACGATGTATAAGCACAGAACGAACGAGCTGATATGCAAGCTTTCCTTCATATGCATCATCTTGCGCGTAATACCAAGGCCTTGAGCTCTTTCTTCGTCCATGGAACCACCTCAAACGAATACGGCTCTCAGGCACACCCAGGTATTTGTAGGACTCTCTAGCCCCAAGGTGTCTTTAGCACTTCGGCCAACAAGCTCAGGGTCCTTTCTATACCTACTATTCGTTCACGTTCCAGATGAATCTTGGCACACTCTTCCAATCCAAAGTCCATACTGATTTCTCATGGTACCTCCCGAAGATACTAAGAGCACCTTCAAGATGTTGTTTTCCAGAAGCCTAGATATTTAAATCGCTGATATAGAGTGCTAGAGTGACCTTATGCTCACGAAAGTTAGTTCTGTCACGGACGTACTCATGTGAATCGTGAAGTGCGAGAGATAGTGTCAATGGTGTGATGCAGAAGAGAAGAGGGCTCATTGCGTAACCCTGGAAGACACCTCTCTGAAAAGTGACGCGTTGGTTGTCACAGAATGTTTTCCAGAAGTGATAGTAAATCTGATCTTCCAAAGGAGCACTAATCTCTTAATGCATCCTACTTTATCTGAATGAACCTTCAAGCTTTTCAACAGATAGATTAAAAGTCTATGGGAAACTAAATCAGAAGCTTCCTGTTATTCAATCCAGGCCACATACATACTACGTTTGTTGTTTGCAGCGTACTTGCAGACACTCCTGTCGAACAGCAGGTTTTCCCGGAATGACAGCCTGCTGCACCTCTTTTTGATTCTCACTGTTCGTAGATCTCACTGCATACAGTTCAAATTATCCAAAAAATTCTGTCATTCAATATGAGGTAAAGATGCGGACCAGATGTTGGTATGTAGAAGTGAGATTCTTCCACCAAATGTTCCTAATACAATCTGGACCAGTAGCGGAGAAGTTCTTCGCGCCCCTCAATACTTTCTTCACCTCCTAAGCAGTCGAGATCTATTTGGTTAAGCAGAAAAATGCAGATATCAGGATTGCTGCTCGTGCAAGATTATCCACATTTCAGCGATGCGAAGAGGAATGGAAGGCCGACTCAAGAGGGAGCTGGACGGTGATGATGGTAGGCAGTTTGAAGCCGTGGATCACCAACCAGGAAGTATGGTGAGGTAAATTTTCACCTTACACAGTTTCTTTCTGGCCACGGACATTTCAATGATTACCTCCATCGAAGGAGCAGGAAACCAAGTCCCAACTGCGATTACTGCTCACGGAGGATAGATAGCGTTGAGCACACGTTCTACGAATGCGACCGATAGGCGGCTGACCGCAGAAAACTTGAGCTGGAGGTGAACGCCAACATTACGCCGGACAACACCATAGGGCTGATGGTTGGCTCCCGCATCAACTGAGACGCTAAAGCCCAGTTCGTGGAAAATTTACTGCGGCTTCAGAAGAGGGAAGAACATCTTAGAAACAGTGAGGGTTATCCTTGAGGTCCAAACACGTCGAAGGCCGACGAGCCCGAGTGCATCAACTGCACTGCTTAGGAAGATGCGTGCGTGTTGGGCGGATGAGGATTAACGAAGAGAGTCTATGATCCAAGCTGGATGCGCGGAGGAAAACCGGAGCTCGGCGTACTGGCCTGACTCCCATTTCCCTGAAGTAACTCGATAAGCGGTTCCGGGGAAGTGGGTTGGCAGGAAAAAAGGAGTTTAAGGTTTCGTATGTAGGTGCCGTTCGGTAAGTCCCACTCTCACATTTGTTCCTTGTGGACCATGCTTGTGGCCTCCAAAGTTTTAATGTGGTTAGTGCATGAGTATTGTTCTGTTTTTTACTCCTAAATAAAAAAAAAATCCTAAGCAGTTATTGGCAGGCATTCCCTCTCGGATATTATGAGGTTATTGCACAGCTCCTTGAAACGTTTCATGTTCTTAGTGCCTTATTTCAATGGATGTTTCACTTCAAAAAGCTCTCTGCGAAATATTTCGACTTCTTCGGACTTTGATAGGTTTTTGACAAGAACAGAAGGGTTGCCAAGGGGGCGCGATGGGTCAGCGAGGAACATTCTACTAAACCTGACCCATCTCTCCCTCTAATGTGATGTTTGATGGTCATCAGCTCTGACATTTGATCGTTGGTCAAGACCTTTGATTTGAATCAGCCGAAGCCCTCGCCGCATCATAAACTGAATAAGTAATGGTCCAGAGGCCGGAATCCTGTAAGAGATCCTCACGAAGGGTAGCATCCATTTCAGCCAGATCATGGAGCTTGGGAGGAACCTGAATGTTAATGTTCCTCCTTGTAGTTCCTTCCAGTAGTTGGTCTCAACGTCTCTTCCTGATTTTGTTCTGCGGCTTATTCTTGCAGTGATTGAGGAATCGTTCCGCATACATCTCTTGTTCGCGCGAGATTAACGGCACGGTTCCTCAACACTGGCTGTGGAAGGTGCGAGAGCTCTGGTTGTTTCTGAAAGCAGAGAGTGCGAAGGCGCGCCATGTAACCTTTGTGGTTAGGAAGAAAACTGACATCGTAGCAACTGAGCACATTATTATCGATTTGGCCCGCTGATATAGAACGTCGATGGTCTTTCGGGTTTCTCACCGTGTTTCCATCTAATTGAGCACCCCGAACTCTGGACCGATCGGCAATTCTGTCCGAACCATTGTCGGGTGCTCTGCGCGTTTGATCACTGTGAACCGCATTCATAGCTGGATTTGTGTGTTGTGCTTCCAAAGTTATTCCCACGAGTAGCTAGGGAAGATATTGTCCTCCCTCGCAGAGCCCTGCATGCAAGAGTATGGCGGCATACTCCAGACGGTCGCTCGGTATCCTGGAGACACCGTAAAGCACACCACATCCAGTTGCCAGTCAGCTTTCAGCACGGTTTTCTACGCTTCAGCTTGTGGAATATTCACTTCGGGACCATCCCTGGACAATCGGCATAGGCTCATCGGTTTGGTTTTGAAGGAACCTTCACACTTTCTATGAGGAGATGATCAGAAGACTGCACCGTAGCTCAGGTGGGAAAGCAGTCGTCTGCATAACGGAAGGTCCTGGGTTTGGATCTCAGTGGAGTAGAGAAGCCGGTTCTTTCTTCATAGGAAGTTGTATTTGAATTGTTGTTTGAATGAATTTTCATCTTGTACTAATGAACTAAAATACTTTTTGGGTATAAGATAAGCTAGAACAGTTCGGTGCAGTAGGTTTCCCAGTTTCCGAATTGTAAACAAAGTTTTGTGTTGTGATTGATCAAGGTAGCTAAAATGAGAATCTTCGAACAAAATTCTAGAATTCTATAATTATTATAATAATAATGAATCGAAAAATTAAGGTCATGTCTAGTCATGTCTAGATCATAGGAGGAGGGGCAAGTTGAATTTGTGAATTCGAGATCCTTTTTTTAAGTTTTCAAAATAACTGTCATGAGGTTAATCCAATAAAATTTTTCGTTTCCGTTCGCTCCCCTAATAATTTTTTCTCTTAGTGTTAAATTACCGCCTAGATTCATCTGAACCTGTAAATAAAAAATTATAAAGAAGCAAGTTTTCGAAAAAATAGGCTTAAGAGATTCATCAATATAGATCCTTTAATTCTTTAAAAAATGCAGTCACCTATTATTTTTTATCATTTTCCACTACACTAGAAATTGATTCCGATAGAATATCTTGAAAGAGTAGAAAATTATATATTTTTAATTTGCTGACAAATTTTTTTATGCAAATAGGTTCAGGTCCATAATATAACAGTCTGCTCTATAGACTCGTGGTGGATAGATGATGCACTCGGACTAGATGTCAGACTGGCTGGTCGGATGGCAAATAGTTGTCAATTATTCATAACTTCAGGATTTGAACTAAGATATTACGCCAACAAAGGCTCCAGTATTATACAGGGTGATCCTCAACTCATCATATTCCTTGTATGTGCAAATTCGTTTTGCAAAACTGAACAAGAAATTCTAG
>WSXT02170167.1:0-23063 GCA_011762715.2 Neuroterus valhalla | reverse complement strand
TTCAGGCGTACACGCATCAGAGCAGATGAACGGCTCAGTGTGGAGCGCGCAGACGTACCATTTCCCTTTCCGTGCAGGAAAGACGAAGGCAATTTCGGAATGAGATTAGCTATATTAATCGAGGATACTTGTACGTGTTCTTTTATATATTGTAAAAAAATAGGAGGAAACCCATGGGTCAAATATGAGTTTAGAGTAAAGATTACCCGGTCTAGTTTATGCATAATAAGAATAACGTTACCTCCGTCTAACCTTAGAATTGTAATAGGCCAAGCTGTGATTCGTTGTGATTGGCCGGCACTGAGTTAAAATACTTTTTTTTTAGATTTGGGCAGTAAGACAGTGTCAAGAGTCATTTTTATCTTGAATGGAGAGAGTTAAACAGTGTTGAGGAAGTTACACAAAAAAAGGTTCAGCTAAAGTTGATTAACTCTTTTAAATAGAGCGGGCTAAAACCGGGAATTGAAAATCATCCATTGGGAAGACACAATTACTGTTGAAGAATAAAAATGAATTTTATTTCATGATTCAAAGAAAAACATAGTGAAAAATCAAACTCGATAAATAAAGATAAGTAAAAATGAAATAAATTCGAGACTTTCAAAATTCTAAGACTTACATTTTTTTGTTCAATTTAAAAATCAAATCAACTTTGAACGAGCTACTTTCCAACACTAGTTTAGCTTAGGGGATTTTCCGAAGGTCTACTCTTCTGGAAGATCGAGAAATTGAAGAAAAATTCTCAAACTGAATCTTTTGAATGAATTTTATCAATTTCGTATTCTCGTGGGATTTTTTATGTGGTTTCAGTGGACATCCGGATTTTGTTTTCGTCAATAACTTTTTGAAAACGTTACTTCGTGTTTCGATATAAGGACAAAATTATTCGATGATCGTCAGGGTATTTTTGCATTTGGATCAAGATCTTGGATGAAAATACGAAGGGGGTGCGAGCGAGTGTGAAAGGAAGTACGAATGTTATAAATAAATCGACTAATTATTGATTAAGAGATAAGTTTTGTACAGATGTATCATATTAATTACTGGTTATCTCAGAAAGTACCTCACAAAGAAAGAAAATTATTCACTCGACTCGTTTTTAATTATGGTATATACGGAAATATATCTCGTTCCTTAGTCGACGGGGCATAATATAGAGAAAGAGTGCTTAACAAAGTATAGGATTAAAAAAAATCGCATTGACTGTCATTAAAGTACGGATTATCGACTAATTAATTAAAATATAACTTGAATTAAGGCAGTTTGTAGAAAAAGTATTAATATAGCGAAAGGAGATATTTTTTAAATGAATAAAAAATGCCAACTATTGTGTTCTTGTAAGAATCATAATTATTCCATAATGTTAAACCTGGAGGAAAAAACATTGAACAGGCGTATCTAAGTCGTTGATTAGTCGTTAATTAATTCTTTCGTAAGGAAAAATGTTGCTGAGAGAATCTTGAGAGAATGCAAATCGGGAGAGAGCAGTGAAGTGTCGAAAGAAAGTGCGAACGATAGCTTTTTGAAATGATTTTCGCAAAAATGAAGAAGTAATTGTAATAGTTAAAATATCAGACACTAATTTTGACAGACACACAGACACAACTTGGGGTCCGTTCATAAACTACCTTACCAATTTTTCGGAATATGACCCTTAAAAAATAAACAATAAACCTCTCTTTTTTGTCGTTTCTTCGACTAAATCAGAAATTTTTTGTTTAAAATGCTCCTAATTTGTTGAAAATCCATATCTTTGATCAAAAATTCATCTGCATTGGAAATTCAATTTATTTTTGACTAGGAACAGTTGTTTGAATACTTTTGTATTTTGTGGATAATTTGTCCTTAGAAAATTAGCGTGGTTGAAAATATAACTATTTAGTTGAATATGTCACCATTTTGTTAAAAATTAATTTTTTGAAAGAAAATGTAACTATTCTACTCTTGGTTTATAATTAATCTTTCTTAGTTGAAAATTTTACTCTTTATCTGAAATTAATCGCTGAAAATTCTTCTTTTTCTGTATATAAATAATCTTCTTGGTTATAAGTTATCTTTCTAATTGAAAATTCATATTTTTCATTCAAAATTGATCTTCTCTAGTTAAATATTTTTCCATTGGGTTGAAAATTCATGTATTTTGTTGTATGATCGTCTTCGGGTTCAGATTCAACAGTTTTTTTGTATTGAAAATAATTTTTAAATTGAAAATTAACTTGTTGGTTGAAAGATCCACTCTTTTGTAGATATTCATCCTTTTTACCCTTCATCTTCTACAATTTCGTACAAAATTTGAATTTCTGGTTGACTATCAGTCTGCTTAGTAGAAAATTCATATTTATGTTTGAAAAATTAACTATCGGTTCAAAATTCAAGTGTCTTCCTGAAAATTTGTATTTCCAATTGCAAAATGGTAGAAAATTTATCCATGTTGTAAGTTCATCTTTCTTAATTCAAAATGAACTTTTTGGTTGAGAACTCTGAGGGTTAAAAGTTGAACTATTTTGCTGAGAATTAATTTGTTTTTAGAAGATAATTGTTTTGGTACGAAATCAATTTCTGTACTCACTACATTATAATTCATATTCGTAAGCTTTAAATTCAGCTTCATGATCAACAATTCAACGGTTCTGTTAGGAATTCATGCGTTTTTTTTATAAGTTAAGTATTATTTTAAATTTATCCTTTCTGGTCGAAAATGTAACTATTTTGTTAAAAATTCTTTCCTTTGGATTGAAAATAGATCCTATATGGTAAAAAAGTGATTTTTCTTGGTTGGGAATTCAGCTATTCAGTTGAAAGTTCAATTATTTTGTTATTCATTTTTTTTGGTTAGAAAAAATTAGTCCTTTTTTATTGAAAATTCACTTTGTTTTGCAGGAGAGTTATATTTTTCAGTTGGAAATCGAATTTCTTGTAAAAAATTCAACTGTCTCTGAGAAAATTCTTCGTTTTGGCTGAAAATTGAAGAGTTTAGTTCTTAATGCAGATGTTTGGTTGAAAGTTGACTTGAAAAAAAGGTTCCTGAGTTGAAAATGTATCCCTATTGGTAGCTCAGTTTTTGAATGCCCCTTGCATATTAAACACGAGAAAATAAACATACAAGAACTGAATTAAGGAAACAAAACAAGTAGAAATAACTGATTGCCAAATCTTTTTAAGGTTGACAAAAAAGCGAGATAAAGTACACAGAGTATCGACTGCATTACGTATAGTAATAGAAAATACAAATCATGATACAAAAAATCATATTGTTAGTCTTTATTACGTGTGATAAAGTGTTTGCGCAATATTTCCAAATCGATGCCCTGCCTCTCAAACTAGACGACTGAAAAAAAAATCGAGCAAAAGCGGACAGGGAGAAGGAGAGAGAAAAATTCGAAAGTAGATGTTAATTATCGACCGTTAACTAATTTTTAGCGATGTTGCGTTTTTACTAAAATGGAGGAGAAGACGAGAAGAATGGGTGAATGCGCGAATAGCAAACCTTATCAGGGAAGTGCGGAGATAGAGAAATTAAGGGGATCGTGGTTGAAGAAGTAGGTAAAGAATTTCGTAGAAAAACGAGTTTGAACGTTTAATTAAGAAGGATCGGGAAAGTCCGCTTTTAGATCTAACCGTAACATGTGAAAGAAAACAGTCCTCAAATTTTAAGATGGCACAATTTGCAAGTTGTAAAAAGAATGAAATAGTAATTTTTGATTCGTACAGAGAGAGAGGAAGGACGATTGAACTTTGAAATTTTGGTAGGAAGATACAAAAAGATACAAAAGACTTCCGTTTAGCTGAACTTCCATTTACCTGAATGCTTCCACGCTCGTTTAGCTGAACTCGAGCGGCCCCCTCTACCCCCACTACTCTCGAGTAGACACGGCAACTGACGGTAGCAACCAATTAGAAGTCACCTCTAGAAACACCCATGCGGAGGGAGACAGTGGTGGGAATTTCTCCCAAGTTCAGCTAAACGAATGTTTACGTCGCGTAGCGGTTCAGCTAAACGGAAGTCTTCCGTACTAAGAAAATTGCGGGGGAAGAATTCGGAGAAGATAAACGTTTCATCTCCTCCCTTGATGTAAAAAGATATAATTAGAGTTCAGACAGTAATTAGTAAAAAGGACGAGGTTTGCGGATTTCACTTTTTATTTTTCGGTACAAAAATCTCCAGTGTTCCTGTATCCACCCCAGTTCCAAAACACACTGAGAAACATTTTACTACCATACCACTATTGCTATATACCATATATAGTAAAACGATATAATATAACTAATATTAAATATATATACACACACATACATTATTATACTTAACGGTGTTTCTAGTGGATTAATTGAATTATTGATACTTAAGATACAATATTAATAATGATATATTATTATATAAACATACAACTATATAATGAAGATAAGTTGATATGCTAATAACTATGACGATTATTATATATATATACACATAACTATGGCATAGAGAAAAGTGGATCATTCATAAAGTATATCTGGTAAAGATTATGAGGATGATTAAATACAAAATTATATGGATTAAACAACATCTTTTCAATTTCAACCAGACTCCTCCCATCACTTCAGGGGCTGGTCATAAATTACGTAAGGATAGTTTGCAACTTTTCTGCTTCCAGTTTTATATAACTTTTTCCGGTTGAAAAACATGTTTTGTTCCAAATATAAAAACAACCAAGTTTTTCCAAAAAAAGGTCTTTTTCTGAACGGAAATTTAATACTGAGCGATTGCTTATTTTCGAGCACTCACGTAAAGATTAGAAAATTTCCCATTGGACGATTTATAATTAGGCAATTGAAAATAAATTCAGAAATTTACTATTAAAAATTGGCATGATGTGCAACTGCCGAAAAGACTGTGAATAAGAGATGAAAATTTCTATATTGTCAAACTAGAGTGTTAAAAACATTGAATTGAATATAGAATTTATTGAAAAACCTTCCGAAATTTATAAAATATAAACCTCTACGCAATTTATGAACAAGCTCCTAATCTTTTCACCATTAGATGGTTAAGAGACTTAAAACACTGCACACTCGTATTATGATAACAAAAATCATAATTTGAATAAGAAAAAAATGCCAGAAATGTGCAACAGTTTATTTTAAGAAAGATCCAAAAAATTTTTCTCACTCTCGATTTTATCGTGAAAAATATCTTCATTAAAAAAGGGACAAATTTGGGTATTGGTAACTAAAGCCTTAACAGGGTGTCTACCTGACCGGGGAAGCGGGAATTTAATTTGGTTCCCGGGATTTACATTTCTAATATGAATTAATTTGTATACCTATTACGTTGAATTAATTCCCAATTCATATCAAAAGTTCTTTCATATATGATAAGCAAAAATGTTTAGAAAATCACTTTAAGAATTACAATCATCTTGGCTTGCAACAGGGAATTTTGATTCTAATTTAGGAGAAGGGTAATAAAAAAAATCCCCTTTCCGAGTGAGAGTTCGTAACGATTCGAAACTTTATTTTTCAAGTTGTAGAGAGGGCGTTAATATATTTGTGAGTAAAATCCAAGAAATTTGGTAAAAAAATATAATTATGGCTTTGAAGAGGAATTTGAAAGAAATTGTAATTTTCTATTAAGAATTATCATTTTCACTCGGAGGATCATAATTCTTACTGTAGGATGAGTTTCCGTAAAGAAATATAACTTGACTTGGAACGGGAATTTTGGAGAAGAATTTCAAATCTGATTCTTAAAAAAGAAATTCTCGAAAATTTTTCAGTCAGAATTTTCTGGATTGTGAACATTTCTTCCAAGTCGGAATTTCTTTGAATTTGTAAATTATTTTTGTTTCTGCAAATTAAATTTTGCTATTCGCTAGAATTTGAAACTTCTCTCCGCTAAATTTTTCAATTATTCAAAAATTTTCCGGTTTCAGTTTATCGATTCCAATTCAGAATTATAATTCTTCTCCAGAATTTCCTCTTCAACATGTTGAGAAACTCATCGAATTCTTTAAAAACCGTTTAAAGGCATCCAAATCTTTTTAACAGTTTCAAATTACCGGTACAAATCCGGGTTAGACACCCTGTGTGAAGGAAGAAAGCTTTTTATTTTCAACTTCAAATTGTAGTGCATGCTTCAAAGTTTGACTATTGAGAACCAATTTAACAATTGATTTTTAATTGTTGATACAAATTTTAACTTGCCAGTTTCAAAACTGTCAAAAATTGATATAATTCGAAGATAATAATTTGTGGAAGATGCATAGAGGTGGTCCACTGCTTAGAGTTGTGGAAATATTAATTTTTCACAATATTTCGAAAAACGCAGCTTGTGCAGTGTTTTATGCGCGATTCAACGAATATCGTATCTTTTCAAATTCGAGAAGTATTCTTTGATATCGAAAGCAGCGATGGGCAAAATAGTAATTAAACTTGTGTTTTTAGTGTTCTAATAATTAGAATCTAGAACTAAGGTTAAAAATTAGTTTAGAGAATTTAATAAGAGTAAGTTTTACCGAGGATGCAAATTGTGAAAATATTGAAGGCTAGATTTAAATTAGAAGATAGTTATAATTTATTTGATAACTAATTTTAACTAGATGTATGGTTAAAGGCTAATATTAATTAGTTGTACAACTTACATTAGTTATAAATGTGAACATGATTAACAATATTTGTAACGATAGGAGAGGACTAACTAATTAACTATAATGCTCTTTGCTGCGAATAAGAATATTTCTGAATAGTAAAGATTAAATTCAAATTTTTAATTATTTTAAATTTATATTAGTATTAGATATTATCGTAGAATTGCATAAAAATAGGATTATATACGATATTCGAGTTTTTAAAGGCAAAGTGGATATATATATATATATATATATTTTTACTAATAATTCAAAACTTGAATTATCGCATTTCCCTTTTGCCTTTAAATATCTGTTAAAATAAGTTTAGAGCGTAAGAATGGATTAAGTATCGCATTAAGTCTGCGCCTTGAGACAGATCCAACCAAGGGGTTAATTGCTCGGATCTCTGGTGTACACTGGATTCAAAACTTGCATGGTATTGCAAAAGATTGCATCTTTGTCACTAAAAAATATTGCATGAGATTGCAAAAGATTCCATGTATTACTGGAAATTTATTATAGAAAGTAATTATAGAGAAATCGATTAGAGGGTAATCCGCATTGGAATGAATAATAGATTAATATTAGAAGAATTAATGTAAAAAGTAGAGAAACTGCTAGGGAAAGATTCATCGCAAGATTTACAAAGAAGCATCGGAATACTTCAACATAGAATGAAAGCACAAAAAAAACTTTACACAGAAACAATCTGTAAAATTCTTTGACTCCTTAAAAAACGGTTTATATTTAATTAAAATCCGTGAAAATCTTTTGGAGTGTCTTTAAATCCTTTGGAGTGCCTTTAAACCCTTTAAAGATTTTTCTCAATTCATTATTATCTTTGAAATTTGTTGAAATCCGTGGAAATCCCTTCAAATCTTTTAACCCATTTTGTATTTCTTCGAAATATTTTAATCCTTCAGAATAATCAATAATATAAATACATTTATTCCCCAGTTTCTAGGAATTTCTCTTGAAATTCTTTGAAATTTTTCAAAATCTTCGAAACCCTTTTAATTTTCTCTTAATTCCTATGTTGCGATCCCTCTCAATTCCCTAAAGAGCAATTTATGGTGTAATTCCCTAAAAACCCTGAATACTTTGAAACCTTTACTCTGTTATCACTAGGAATTCCTTAAAATTTCATTCGCTAGAATTGAATTCTCTGGAAGTCTCTGAAAATCCTATAAAATTTTTGGAAATTCCTTGAATTTTTTTTATGTCTCTAAACTTTTAAATCCCTTAAATGCAATTAACATTCAACTGATTTTGTTCTGTTAGTTTTTGTTTTTTGTTCTGTTTCAGTCCAACCACAGACCAAATATAGTGTATTTTCAAAAGTTCTTCAGAAATCCTTTGAAATCTTTTTAATCCTGGAAACGTTCCCGGAATCCCTTTCAATTTGTGAAATCGATAAAAATACTTTAAAATCTTTGATAATAACCTTAAAATTAAAAAAAAATCGTCAAATTTCTTTGAAATATTCAATGTATTGAAATTCCATGAAACCTTTGTTTTGGAATCTCTAGGAATACCTCGAAATTTCTTTGGCTAGAATTGAGTTTACTAGGAATCCCTGCAAATATTCGAAATTTGTAAAAATTCATTGAAATTGTTATGATTGATTCAAAAACCCTGAAACATCAATTATATTAAACCTATCTATCGAAGTTTTTTTGAAAGAAACCTTAAAATCTCATGAATATTTGGTATTACCAGGAATACCTTAAAATTTAATATTTTTTCCAAAGTTTCCTCGAATACTCCTGTTCGTTCAAATCTGTAGAAATATGAAATTTTCCTAAACTCATTTGAATGTATGGAAATTACATAAAATCCTTTAGGAAGTCTTACTGTCCGTGGAAGTTCCTAAAAATGCATTGAAATCCTTCGGAAACTCTCTAATTTCTTTGATATATTGGAAGATCTTAAGTAATTTTGAATCCGTGAAATCCCTTGTAATAATTTGAAATACTACGTTAACTAGTGAAGGAATCATTTAGTTGTAGTTTCTGTATTTTTTTTGCATAAATTCTTCTAATATTTAAACATTATTCGTTCCTGTACTGATTTCCCTATTCTTCCAGAAGATTACACTAGATCGCATAAGATTTGTGAGAGAGTGTACACCAGATTGCAGGAGTAATTAATTTCTTGGATCCAAATTAGTTCCTAAATTTTGAAATTACTTCTTTTTTACCTGCAGAACTTACTATTCCAAAATTCAAACCTGCTGAAACCGAAACTCCAACTCCAACATTCCTTCCTAATGGAGAAGCGGCTCCTGGTCCTCAACGATTTTCCTTGACTCAACACACGAATTTCCATCCTTATCGACGCTAGGTGTTGAAAGAAGAGAAAAAAACTTGCAAGTGTGAAAGAGGAGAGAAAGAGAGATTTCTGAGTGCAGTGCTGAAAATGAAGAAAGATGAACAAGAGATTCTAGTTTTAAATCTTAATCCACTAACGTTTCGATTTTTAATGCCTCTTTTTTTATAGTTTTGATTGTGTATGTAAAAAAAATGTCGGTACCTCGATGCTAAACTCTCCTACCTGGAGTTAACAGTGTAAACTAGCTTTGCGCCTCTCGCTTGCCTCAGAACGCAGGGTAACTAAGAAGTTTTGAGAACCTGAGCGAAGAGAGAATTCTCAGACTCTGAGAGGTTTCTCAGGTTATCGAGAAGCCGAGAGCTCTCAAAAACCTTATAATTTTCGAAATCCTGGGAATCTTGGAGTTCCTGAGTTTCCCTCCTGGTTGGGACAAAAATTACAATAAGGATCCTTTGACCTCAGCCTTCTCGAGAGTTCTCAGGTTCCCGATTGGCAATTCAAATTTACCGTACACCATCTGGTGGTTTCAATATGGCTACCACGGGGTTCAATATGGTGGCCCCGTAGCCGCCATTGTCGCAGCGCCCTCCTGCCCGCGGTGGATGTTTTCATTGCCAATAGTTTACAGCTTCTTAGGAACCTGAGAACTTCTCACGATTTAGACGATTTTAAGGTTCATGAGAGTTCTGAGTTTCTCGAGAACCTGAGAACTTATTAGGAACTGGAAATTCTGAGGTTTTTGAGAGTTCTCTGATTTTCTCAAGAATCTGATAAGTTTTTCAGAATCTAATAATTCTTGCCACTCAGGTTCTCAAGACTTCTCAAAGACCCCGGGTTTTGTGATGAGCAAAAGGCCCATAGCTAGTTTTTAACTACCAACTCCAGAAAGATAAGTTAACCATCGAGGTACCGATTTGTTAGTTTATAGACACATTCAAATTAGGTAATTAACTACTTACAATTAACTCTAGCCCAAGATTATGTACCAAACTTGAAAAATAAGTTACTGATAAGTGGATAAATTCATTTAGAAGGTACAGTTATTTAAATTAAGGTTAGATAAGTATTCGAACAAGTTAGGTGTACGATTTTTTATTGTGAAATTATTAAATTCTATTATTTGAGTTTTTATGAACTGATTTTCGATTGTACATTATAGTTAGTGTATTTGTAACAAGTTTTTGATTGGAAGCTCATTTTCTTTTTGTCGTTTTTGGCTGTTTCTTTTTTTTTAATCGACACAATCTGATTTTCCACTATCAGAGTGACCTAGATTTTCGGAAATTTCATGAACTTTCATTTACAAACATTATAAGGGTAGTTCAAAAATAATTTCAATTTAGCAAATAGATGAACCAATGTTGAGGAAGAGAGATTGAACAAAGATCGTTACAAAAAGTTCTTTCCAATCTTTACCACTATAAAATTCAATCTATATTTTCCCTGTCTCGTTCTCCGAATCGAAACAAAAGTTATGTTTCCAGAAAAAAGATGTTTCCATCTGGTATTATCAGTTGATGTCAATTTGCTGCAGGGGTGCGATAGAGTCTCTTGAGTCCTTTTTTAACACTTTGTTTGGCATATAGTCACTATAGTCACTTCTTATAATATTCCATTCATTTAAGTTAAATTGAAATTAATTTAGAAGAATTCTAGGGATTCAAGATACATAAATTAATTCCATAGAAATTTGAGATACTCGAGAAAAATTTTGGATTTAGGACAATTGCCATAAAATTGAGTAAAACGAGAACAGAATTCAGGGATTTAACTGAGTTTGAGAGCAAAAAAAAAGAGATCAGCAGGGTTTATACTTGACCAGAAAATCGGGAATACCGGAAATACAATACTTTTAAAAAATGGTATCAAATCAGGATTTTAATTTTCATGACCAAAAATGGTCTCAAGTTCAAACTCAGAATTCCAATTCTATCTTAGAATTTTTTTCTTCAAATCAGAAATCATTGGAATCTACTAGAATATTTAGAAATTTTTTGTAATTTTCAAAAATCTTCTGAACTCTTTCAGAATCTTTGAAATATTTCTGGAATGTTCTTAAATATTTCGGAATTTTTTAAATCCCTGTAGAATCTATAAAAATATATTGAAATCATCAACAACAATCTTTTGAAGTATTCTATGCAAAGTAATGAATTTGATAAAATTCGTAGAAACTCGAGCTGAAAACTTAAGTGAATAATGCTATTTCTTAAATTTAAAGCAAAGTGGAGAAAATTCAAAGAAATGTAAAAGAAGTTGGTAAAATACCTGAGAATTCTAGGTAAGTTTCAAAGACTTCACGTTAAATTGAAAAAAAAACTTCAATTCATTATTTCGACTTTGAGCAAATGTAGAATACAAGTGATATAATAATAATAATAATAATAATAATAATAATAATTCAGGGTGAATGAAAAAAAATCTAATCAATTTAGGATAAATTAATGTAAATTAGGTTGAATTCTAAATGAATTCAGATAGATTTATCAAATTCAAAATAATCCATTAGTAAGATTAGACTTGTATGAATTTCATAGAATTTTTTTCATTTCTGTTTCATTTTTCTTGAAAAAATTCGAAGGATTTTTTTTTATTCAAGAAATTTCGTTCCATCCACTTGAATTATTCTCTTGAAATGCATAGAATATTATGGATTGTTTCAATTTATTCGAATGCAGTTGGAATTTATACTGGATTCTTATAATCCATTATGGATTTAAAAACTTTTTTGAGATGCTTATTCTCCCTGCTTCTTCTGGAATTAACTTGAAACGTTTTGTATTCGCTGAATTCTACTCAATTAAATGGATTTTTATATTTTCCCTTTATATTTATTTAACTCGGTGTGAAGTAAAATTACATTGATTCCTCAGGTACTTTATTCAATTCTCTTTAAATCTGTTGAATTTTGAATTTTTCCTAATGATTATAATAAGTTTTAAGAATATTGATGTATTTTTATGAATTTTTTCGGGGTTTTCTCATTCTATGTAATTTAAAAATTTTGTTCCATTCACTCGAAATCTTATTTATTTCATCTAAGTCTCTCAAATTCCTTAAATTCTTATAAATTTATTCTGAATATTTTCATTCTTGAATGGACAGACAATTTCAGTCACTTTTATTCATTTTTTGGGTTGGAAATTACGACTTTTTGTTTCTCGGTTTGGAAAGGTAATCCTTTTCATTATTCTATCAGTAAGTTAGGTTGTGGCAGCCCTGTTAATCTAGAATTATACGTTTTCCACAGTTTCTTGTGTACTTCACTGACAAGGGGACCTTCAGGTCACCTAATTTTCTTTTTGGTCGATACTCTCCTCAGTGATAGATACCTATTAGAGGTTTTCTGAGAAAGATCAGGAAGACGCAATTTTGGACCATTTTCGAGAAAAATGCATTTGAAGAGTTGCGAGCGGATGGTCGTTGAGCTAACGTAAATGTATTTTCAAGCACCTGGTAGCTCACCTGGTAAGGCATTTACCTGATAGTCGCAAGGTTGCACGCTCGATTCTCGCTGCCTGCACTTTTTTTTATGTAAAACTGTTTATTGATTCATTCCTTAATAATTTCTAATGAAATTATAATTTTTAATGATTGTTTAATAATTTTTTCAAATCAAAGTTCTGGTTTAATTCTTTATTATCTTTCGTTTGGAAAGTTGTGTATTTTCTATTGAATTATTTATTATTTGTAGTATTTATATTTTTTATTTAAATTAGGAAATAAGTGTTTCAAACGAAAATTGCACGGAATCAAAATGTTTTATACAAGAGACCGAAAATAAAACACAGGAATAATAGTCAATTATCTTTGAAACATTTATTAACTTACATTCACATTTATTGTGATGATACATATGTATAATAATTATTCAGAATAAATGTTTAAAAGATAATTGACTATTATTCTTGGTTTTTTATATTTGGTACTTTGTATAGAACATTTTGATTCCATGCAATTTTCGTTTGAATCACTTATTTCCTAATTTAAATCAAAAATATAAATGCTACAAATAATTAAATAATTTAGAAAAAAGTACACAACTTTCCAAACGAGAGATAATACATTGTTAAAACAGAGTTTTGATTGAAAAAATTATTAAACAATCATTAAAAATGATGATTTCATCAATAATTATTAAGAAATGAATGAATAAACAGTTTTAAATTTAAAAAAAAAGCAGGCAGCAAGAATCGAGCGTGCAACCTTGCGATTATCAGTTAAACGCCTTACCAGGTGAGCTACCGGGTGCTTGAAAATACATTAACGCCAGCTCTACTACCATCCGCTTGCCATTCTTCAGATGCATTTTTCTCGGAAATGGTCCAAAATTGCGCCTTCCTGATTATTGTCAGAAAACCTCTAGTAGGTGTCTATCACTGAGGAGAGTATCGAACAAAACAAAAATTAGGTGACCTGAAGGTCCCCTTGTGAGCCTAGAGTTTACATTTTAAAGTTAGACTAAGTTTACGAACTTCAAGTTCGCACTTTTCCTTATTAGTACCAATTCTTTTATACCATAAAAATTGGATACCCTCTTTCATCTCATTTCTTATTCAGTGTTCTCAAGTAGACTCACGGTTTTTCTTTTCTTCACTCTGAAAATTTCGATTAGTTTGAAGTTCCTCTGAAAAAACATTAGGGGATAACATTGGCCTTAGCTTAAGCTCTAGTTTAAAATTAGTTTGTACGTTATATTCGTATATAAGTACATTAAGTTGGTTTTGGCTATTTTTCTCAAGCAACACCGATTTCTGCGAGGAATCCAGAGCTTGTGGGGATGTGACTTTCTTCTCGAACTTCAACACCGAATTTCAAAGAAAAAACAAAACATCATTCCCTATCGTCCTGCGATCCTTTTTTCCTGTTCTTTTTTTTCATCTGGGCTCCTAGCTGACCACGTACTACGTTCTCTTATCCAATTCTAACAGGGCCAGGATATACTGCAGCACCAGCAGCTACTCCGGAAGTTACACCAGGAACAACTGATGGGTACACTGGACCCGGACCCAAAAGGGGTTACACACCAACTGCGACTGCGACGGCCAACAACAATTATCATCCTTACCGTCGATAAAGGAACGGTGCCTCTAAGTCACAAGATTTCCTCCATTATTCAATTACTATTTAGATTTTAAGCCTACTGATCGTTTATAAAACTTGCACTCATGACGAGAAATGTATTTTTTCACTTAACTTTTTAATGGATCGTTTTGCGCACGTCTCTGCCCAAGAATTTTCTATTTTTGTTCAAGGTGGAGTCCCTGTTGAGTAGCGTGGAGCAAAAAAAAATTTTGTTTGTTCAAAGTTGGACGGGGTACAAAAGCTGTTTGGTACTCGGAATTCTCATAGAAAGTTTCAGATAAAAAAAGTACATCTTATATTCGCGAATTGACGATAAAGCTCAAAATAGTGCATTTTTTGCCATTTTGGATCGAAATAAGTTTTTGAATATATGGCAAGGTCTTTCGAAATTAGTATCTACACCTATAATTATCCTCCGGAAACTAAAGAACTATAAAGATCTAGTATATGCATCGTAAATAGTTATGGAAATTGAGAAAAAGGAGGAACATAATCTTTTCACTTGATATAATTACATTTTCTTATTGATAACGATTTTTTAATTGATGGATAGAATTCTAGGAAGAGTTCTTGTATCTTTTTGATTCATCGTAAATTATGATCAAACTCGAATGGATTTTACAGAACTATGATTTTCAACTATTTGAGACTGCTCTCCGTTGACTTTTGAATCCGATAAGATAAATTTTCAAGAAGAATGATCATTTTTAACTAAAATGACTCTTTTACCATAATAGATGAACTTGAATAAAGAAGATTAATTTTCAATTTGAAGGATCATTTTCGACTACAAACATGAATTTTCTAACAAATAGTTGAATGTTAAGGAGCGAAAATTTGAGTAAAAAGTTGCATTGAAAACCAAAGAGTTCAATTTTGAACAAATTAGTTGAATTTTAAACCGAATAGTTGAATTTCCACCCTACCAAAATGACTTCTACAATAAAAGTTCAGTTTTAAACCCTAAGAGACACAATTTGCAATAAGAGAGATGATTTTCGAAAATAAACAGTTACAGTTTTTAGAAAACAGTTCACTGTTTAGCAACTGAACTTCATCTTTTTTGTTGAAAAATCGTCTCTCGATTTTGAAAATTATTCCTCGGACCAATCGAAAATTTGTCTTCTTTGCTTGAATATCACTCATTTTCCTTGAAAGTTCGACTATTTGGTTGCAAATACAATTGTTCAGTTAAAAATTTATTTTTCCAGGTTAAGACTTGTAATTTTTTTTTAGATTCCATGTTTTTTGGTAGAAATACACCTTTTTTGGTTGAAAATTTATATTTTTTGGTTAAAATTACCTTTCTTCTTGTAATCTATATTTTTTGTTAACAATACATCTTTTTGGGTTTGAAAGTCAACTGTTTTCAATATTCGACTTTATTGAGTTAAAAATACTAATTTCTTAAAAATTCCTCTTTTGGGTGATAAAATTATCCTTGATTAGGAAATTAATTTTTTTGTCTAAGAAAGTTTTTCTTTCTCTGTTGGAAATTAAACTGTTTTTTCTTTAGGTTCAAGCCTTTTTATTTCTAAGTTCGACTGCAAGATTTAAAATTCATGTTTCTAGGGTGAAAATTTAGCTGTTTTGTTAGAAATTGTTTTCGGGTACAATGTTTTACATTTTTCAACCATAAAACCTTCAAAATATGAGTTCGGATGATTTAGAGAAGATTTTTTGTGATTTTAGATCGGCAATTTTGAGTTTGTAATCTTTTTAATGTGATCTTTGATATTTGTGGCTCAACAAACTTTCAAGTTATAAGTTTTGTACAAATATTTTTTGTTTTGCTTTTGGCCACTTTTCCAGACTTTTCAATTAAAATGCATTTAGACCTTTATCTGAAAGAGATTAAAAAAATTCTAAATACTTATTTCCAAGAAAGTGATTTTTTGTATTCAGGTTTTGATAAAGAAGGTGAAGAAAAGTTTGTTTTCATCTTTTTAAATCCTATAGTACGTCTTTTACAAACAATTTAAGATATTAAGAAGTATGACCAGTTAATTAGAACCACAGTTACAAAATTCCGAAAAAAGGCTACAAAAAATTGTATGGTCTTACATCTGCTATTTTTTCGAGCTTTTTAAAAATATAAGCTGGGTTTTTTTTACTGACAAAAAATTAAATACACTGAGTTACAGTAAAACTCCATACCAACACGAAAACTCCTTTGGTCACTTGACATGGACTCCACCTTAGGTAAAAAAGTATTAACATTATGGTATAAAAATACTGTTATTTTTATATTCGAGAATAAAGTTTCTGAATATTGAAATTTCAGTTGTTGTAGAAACAACAGGTTTAAGGGAAAGCTAATAAAAATAATTCTTACGTCTCGATTTTGTGTATCTTCGAAAGCTGATTTTCGAATTGGAATTAAGTAGAGAAACGATTTTATTTATATTATTTCTCGCCTTTCTTGAGTGTTTTTTATTTGTATTTCGAATAGATTAGAATTAATAAAATCAAAACGATCCATAAAAAGAACCTTCGGTTTTGCATGATTTTTCATTTTGTACCAGACAAGAAAATAATATGAAATGCATTCTGAAAAAGAGAGGTCTTATAATTCAGTACTTATAAAGTTTTTACCTTCTACTTATTTCAAAATCACAGGGTTGCTGCAGGTCAGGGAATTCTAAAAGTCATGGAAACTCAGAAGAAACCTGAAAGAATCGAAGAATTTTTGATAAACTGGAGTTTATCAAATTTTTCACGACGGTTTCTACTTAAAGTGTTTGAGATAAATTTGATTTTGAATCTTTGAACTTTTCGTGAAATCTTCGCAGAATTTGTGAGTTCTTACGGAATATTGAGGATCTTTCTAAAATCTGCGTGAAAATCTTGAAAGCCTTGCGACATCTTTAAATACTTTGTGAATTTCCATTACATCTTTAAAATAGTTATAAAATCATTAAGGAATCTTCCTAATCTTTTGAAATCTTGTGATTAGGTAAAATCTGTGTAATCTCTGAAAATTTTGTGAAATCTTTGTTAATTCTATTCAATTCTTGTTGTTCAGAGATTGGTCCTTGTGGTTCAAGAACTCAAAAGTTTTGTTAGAAATTTATGTCTTCTCGAAAATTTGTCTTATTGTATGAGAAATTCAACTGGAAAAAATCTGATTTTCCTTGTGTGCAAAATTATTCTTGAACGAAAGTTGATTCGGCAAAGTATGTAAAATAAACTTGGAAATACATTTTTTGTTTGCATTAAAATTATTGATCTCAAAGGTGCAAGGTTGTTTCCAAACCTTAAAGAAAAATATGTAACGGTCAAGAACAATTTAAAATGAGTGAAAATTCAGGAAATGTGAGGGAGTTTCAGAATTGGGATTTTGTAGCAACCCTGTTGGGGATCAAAAAATATAAATATTTTTTTATTCCATAAACCTCTTCCTCTAGAGAACAGCTCGCATTCTACTATTCATAAATGTCCCAGGGATCGATTGACATTAAATTTTGCAAACAGAAAAAAGATTAAACAGAGATAACACAAATTAAATAGAAGAAGCAAAGTTCTTCTCTGAAGCCGCATTTCCTACTCAGAATTCAGTAGAATAAAGGACAAGGTAAATAATCAGGTTCCCAGACGATTAAATAAATAATCAGGTAAGTTTACGAGAATTTCTCTATAATTTTATTCACGTTTTCGCTATATCTTTGAACCACAAAAGCAGTTTATTACTATTAATACAATGGATAGACACATTGAAAATAGAACAATTATAACAATTCAAAATTAGTTTGGTTTTAGTCCAGGATGAAGTTTTTACAATACACTCGAAGCAGATATATTTAAAAGTATAAAGTCAGAGTTCCTTATTCCATAGGCGGCTGTGATTATTACTTTCTTTTCTCCAAATTTATATTCCAGGTTTATTTTCATAACTTAGTTATAAATCTCTTCGGAATGAAAATAAGGATAACTAGTCGTACTCACATTGCTACCCTTGTATATTTTGATTTTATTTTTCTCATTTTCATTCCGAAATTATTTTTATTGTTCATTCAAGATGATTGTTACTTCTTGCCGTTTTAGACACAGCCAAGCTGGAAGCGATTTTATGCTTAGTTTTCTAATGTTTCGTTTGTAATTAATTAAATGTTTAGAAAAATTATTTGTTAATTTTTACTGCATCGCTAATGCCTGAAAAGTTTTGTGTCCAAATTTCATTGAAAAATCTTGTGTAGTTTCGAAGATATCGTGAGTTTAGTTTTGAAAAACGTATTGGGAATGGTGGTCGACCATTTCGCCATCTGTTGCCAAAAATTAGAACTAGAGAGAGTGGGCACTCAACTGTCAGAACCCACGTCAAAACGTTTGCGAACGTCTAATATGAAAAGTAATTCTTACGAAATTACGGGATTAATTCCGTCCACTAGAAAAATCTTACGTTAAGTGTTCATGCAAAGCAGGATTGAGCAAAAATGCAAACACAGTGTTGAAACACACAGGATAAAACTTTGAGGTTACGTAATAGGCGAGGTCGGCGAGGTTTATAATAGTTAATATACATGTGCATACAGTTTTATTTTTATAATCAAGAAAAATTTTTAAAAATATTACATTAAAGTATAAAATAAAAAAACAAATAGATTTCAGACTTATATGGCCCTGTGTTTAACGAGTAGTCCTCTTCTACGAAATAACGCGAGCTAACTAGCATGTTTGATGTCACTTTTTTTCCCATTTTTAAAACTGATTCCCAAATATTTCCCCCATCTTCTCTCCAATTGGTCCAAGTATATTTGTGTATTTAGTTGTCATAACGGCTTTTGGAAAGTGGTGAAAACTCAATTCCGGATTTTTACGCGCTCTGCTATTACAGCCGAAAACAGAACAAAAGATTCGGCTTTTGGACTTCTTAGGAGAAAAAAGAACTTCTGTCTCCATACTTAGGTAGAACACATCTGAAAATTTTCCTTTATCTAATTAAAATGTTCGTTTTACTGGTTTATTTACACTTTTCACATGGGTTTTGACATTCAAGTGCCTATTCTTTCTAGTTCTGAGTTTTGGCACCAGATGGCGTATCGCAGTTCAACCATTCCCAATAGGAAATATTCGATACCGGCTTCCGTTTTGTAGCAGCATCCCCTCCACTCTCCTACTAGCTCGTGCGCTCGCTCGGTTCTGCTTATCGATTCAATTACAATTTTTAGTTGGGACATGAAACGTCGGTAAAGAAGAGGATTTTGAGTTTAGGACAAGAATTTTTTGCGTGGAATGATATTTTCTACTTTGGGACCAGCAATTTTATTCAAGCAAAAGATACATAAGTTCGTTGAAGAATTTCCTCAAAGGATAATAGTTCCGAGTCGAGGCATGAAATTTCAGCTAAAAAGCATATTTTTGGAATGAGAACAAGGAATTCCAGGGAAGAATTATAATTTTCAATTTGCTAAAGAATTTCCTCAAAGAATAATTTTGAGTTGATACATCAAATTTCAGTAAAGAAATGAGATGGAAGGTACAGGTTAGGGAATTTCTGTGAAGAATTATAATTTTTACCTGAGACAGAGGATTTCAGTAGAAAAATCCTGTCAAAGAATCCTGAGTTGGTACATAAAATTTAAATTGAAAATTTAATTTTAATTCCTTTTTACCTTGTTTTTTAGAGGGCTATTCACCCCTTAGGACCTTTCTTTAATAAATACAAATACAAAAGAATTATTCTTGCGAGTGGAGGCATGGAATTCCAATATAGAATCGGAATCGTGACAGAGGAATCCATTAGAGGATTATAATTTCCACTCAAGGATGGAATTTCTGTTTAGAATTTTCCAAAAGAATAGTTATCCGGAGTTTGGACGTGATATTTCAGTAAAGAATTTTCTGAAAGAATTAAAATTCCGATTTGGGACACGAAAGGGTCCAGCCTGATAAGCATACGAAATCTGTCCCTGAATGTAGAAGGTGAAAATTGATGTCATGAGTTCGTTTCCTTGAGAAATGAAATTGCACCAAAGGGTAACCTTAAAATTGCATTTTCATGAGAGTTATGGAGGAGAAAAGAAAAAACTACAGGTGAAGAAAAATGTTTAAATTTTTCAAATTTTTTTTCTCAAGTTATGTTCTAGAGTGATATATCCATATTTTGCCTAAATGTTCCTTATAAAATCTTTCATAATGTGTATTTTTCTGAGTGGAAGAACAATGTTAAAGAAATCATAAACCGCGCACGCAACACTGCGCGGCGTTAGGGTCCAGTGCTCCGGCCGCATAAATTTTACCAGAAATATCAACGTAGGCAGCTGCCTAGGGCGGCAAATTTTTAGGGGCGGCCAATTCAATAATATTGCTTGGCAGAGATGATTTCAGAGTTAAAATATACAACGTTATTATTGACAATTTACTGTCTGATTTACAATAAAGGTACCAAAAGTATGAAAATTATTGAAAAAGTCTTTGTTCTTATTGAATTCGAGAATTTGGATGGTGCAAATATTTGTGACAAAGCAAAAATTTTACAAGAGGCATTCGAGCAAGATCTGGAAGCATCCATCGCAGATGAACTCATCCATTTTAAAGCTTACCTTCAGGGATGAGTAAGTAAAATACCCTGGGTAATTTACGTAGTTTTTTTACGGTAAATTACTAGGTATTGTACGTGGCTAGTTTCCTACACGATGTAAATTACTTCACGTTCTGCGGATCCCCCGTTTTCCTTCACAAACATAACCTCAAAAACTTGTGATTATCTACAACATGTAAATATTATCATCGTTTGAATTTGAAAGATATGAGCATGAGCAGATGCGGTAGTCCAAAACATGATAGCTGCAATGAATTAGCTTTTATGTTTATAAATTATGTGTCATCAGCACAGGATACGACATAAAAAATGATAATGTTCCTGATGCGATGGATATCGGTATGTCAAATGCAAGCTCAGAAATGAGTGGTACTAGTAGTTTTAGCAATAAAAGCAGCACTTATAATGCGCATTTACTGCTACATAACAACGAAGAGCCGGTACGATTTCGTATGTACGAATTCGGATGTGATCATGTTTTTAAATGATTTTTATCAATATCATTATTTGAATATAGTGAAGTACGAAAATTTTGTGATTTCATAATTTTTGAAAATTTGTTGCTTTTACTTTACGTAAAAAACCTCCATTTACGCGTAACTGCACATCCCTGCTATCTTTACTCAGCCAAGCAAAATTTGAAGCAGCTCACACCAATAGGAACATTCCAATATTTTAAAGCAAATGAATTTCACTTTGTACTTCCTAATGTCGATATTGCATATAGATTGTTTCTTTGCATGGCTGTCACAAACTGAAGTGGCGAAAGACCTTCTTCTTGCCTGAAGCGCATTATAAATTATTTAAGATCAACAATGGGACAGACTCGCTTGAATTCATTGGAGTTGTTACCTATTGGGAATTTGAAGATGGAATGTGAGACCTGATGGCCATCTAGTGAACTAACCAACATGGCTGCCTATTAATATGAAATCTTAAAAATGAAATTCTCCTGGAACCATAGAAAGGGAAACGATACTCGCAATGGCTTAGTGTGCTGTGTTGTCAATTGTGAATCCAAAAAAAATATCAACACTAATTTGAGTTTCGATGAAGTACTAAAATTTGGCAGTGGTACTATTACAGTGAAAAATCTTGTTGGAGGAAGCATTGTTGTTGATAAACGTTCTGAATGGTTAAAAAGACTCAAACTTCAAGATACTGATCAACAAATACTAGTTTGCTCTCTGCATTTTAGCGTTGATGATTATGGATTTCCTGGTTTGTTCTTTATACAGATTTCAGGTGAATATTATATATGATTATTATCATGATCATTAAATAAAGTCTATGGTTAATTTACAGATATTCCTTCACAAAGAAAGTATGTTAATCCTATCTTCTCCTTCGTATGTCGTTCCACACACGATTATAAAACCAGAATTGATCGCTCTTTCACCTTCTATCATGTTTCTGGAAGACGGCATTGCAACAGCATACTCACATAATGTTTTTAGAGAGATTAGCAACATTTTTATCACATTTGACTAATTATACTTTACTTGAATAAACGTGTTAAGACTAATGCTAATCATATGCATGCCGAATCCCATACGAGCCATGTTTGTTTTGATACAGCAGCGCCTCTTTGACCGTGGTGGATGTTTCCTTTGTCAATAGGAGGGGAAATGTGGCGTTCGTTGGACTGTGGTAAAATAATAAAATGAATTCTCCATCCAAAAAGCACGCCTTGAAAATATGTAACATGTGAACAATCTATTCTTCGAATTATAGGTGTTCATCTTGTGAATAAAATAAAAAAGAACTGTAATTTGTAATGAATCGAGCTGTTAAAAATAACCGAATTATCATGATTATTTCATATTATCGATTCTTTCCGCTAATAAAAAAACTTGAAACTTCATCCAGAAAAACAATATTATTGGGGTAGGAGGTCAGCGATTTCACAACTGCTTAGGGCGGCAAATTGATTAAATCCGCCACTGGATATTGGAGATAACCACAAAGGAATAATAAGGAGACCCAACTGACAGTGGGAAGCCCTTCGAGACTGGCAATAGAAACATTACCGTAAGTGGTAGGCAAATTACAGAAAGATCTTGAATTTACGTGCGCAGGTGCGCAGTTGTCCTCTTCTTACACATGAAAAAGTGTGCGAGTGAGGAAGTTTGTCAAATTGACGCAAGTTAGAGAGGTTGTGTTCTTTGGTTGATCGTTATACGAAAGATATACGAAATAAATATATAAACCGTATTTTCAGTACTTGTTTGAAAAATAAGAGTACAGAGTTTGAGAAGAAAAATTATTGGTAAGTACGTTTTAAACTTGTTATATGATGAAGAAATAATGTAAATATTGAAACTTATAGAAAAGTTTAAAGTTTTTCGAAACGTAAACATGAAAAATATTATAATTTCATTAAAAGTTAGTATGAATTGAGACAAGGAATAAATGAGTGAAATAAAAAAAAAATCATAAAAAGAGTCGCAATTAGGGGCCATCCATATGTTACGTAACACATGGGGGGGGGGGGTCTA